>VMBQ01005447.1:0-67840 GCA_007657795.1 Dreissena rostriformis | reverse complement strand
ATCAATCCGAGTATCATGGTAAGTCCGTATGCTATTGATACAGGTACGAGTTGTTCGATAGGTATATTGTTAGGATCAGCCTCGTAGTCGTATTCCTCGTACATGTGATGAGGCTCATCTGAGCTAAATTGTGCCATGTTTAAACTGAAGTTTTCGGATGCACTTTCTTGCATATTATCCCATGCATGCGCACTGTTGGTAAATGCATTCACAGAGTTTTTAAATATGTTTACTCCCAGATGTAACGTTTGTACTTCTTCACAGTTGATGCTATTCATATCACTATTCATATTCCTATGTTGATTTCATGATGAAAGCATACTGCATTATTTAAATAGTATATGTAAATTGCATTTTACTGAATATTCTTACCCATTTGAACATACAGCGCGTGATTATATTTGTCTTCTATTCATTTCCTTTGACGTGAATTTAAGCCAAAGCAAGCAGCATCTACTAATGACACGTCCACATTACTATAGACGATTTCATTCCTGGTATCACAAAGGGTATTCCAGTTATGCTATTCTTTCTCTCTCTCTCACTCCAATATCAGAGCTGATACCATGCGCAATAGGTCTGCCTTAAAAATACGTAGCTTTATCAATGTGCGGTTCTTGTCCAATATTGTTGTGGTTATATGACTGCGTTTATAGAATGGCCATTATTTAAACGAGTCTCCATGCACATGGAATGACGCCTGTGACAAATTGTTTTCCCAAAGACGCTTTGACTAAATTCAATCTGCTTGCGTGCCGGTAGGTATTAACAATTACAAAAAATATATTTATCCTTCCGCCGGAGACATTAACATGTCTGCAGGCATTGATTTATAAAATGAAGAGGGATTCGCACACGCGCGATATGTTTTTTTTTGTTAAGTAGGCTTTCTGGCTTACATAGTACGAGGTATAGATATGAAGACTGCATTTCAGTACCTAATAGTAGTTGTCATTCTACAGTAATGTTGTGGGATGTTAACTAGAGAATGTAATACTATTACAAGTTGCAAAGGCCATGCGTGTTTAGTAATATATATGTGTAATCTGTCCGTCACATGAGTGACACTAGTGTCGAAGCTTTATCGAAAGTAGTGAATAGTAATAGGTGTATTTCATACACCTAAAAGGTTAAACATCGATTAAATGCTAAAAAAAAAGTATTTAATATGAGACACCATGCGGGACTAAAATAATGTTGTGAATACAATAAACCCAGTTTAATAGATATCACACTTTACCAATATTTAGTCACAACATATTTACATATAAATAAAAATAACTTCATTGCATCATTCTGTCGTAATGTATGTAAACACTAACATGTGTGTTTGCCGTTCGGTAGTCTATCGAACGATAAACAAAAAATCACAAAAGTGCAACGCAAAATGAGATACGGTTGTACAAAAAATATAATTCGTACACGTCACAATACTGGACGACCGTTCCGCCATTCTGCACGTGAAACTATTACAAAACAGTAATAAACAAGAGATGTGTTTGTCAGAAACACAATGCCCCCTACTGCGCCTTGTTTACCTTTGACATTGAAGGATGACCTTGACCCTGACCTTTCACCACTCAAAATGTGCAACTTCATGAGATACACATGCATGCCAAATATCAAGTTGCTATCTTCAACATTCCAAAAGTTATGACCAAACGTTAACCAAGGTTAAAGTTTTGGGACAGAAACATACAATGATATTTGACCTTTGACCTTAAAGGATATCCTTGACCTTGACTTTTCATCACTCAAAGTGTGCAGCTCCATGAGAAACACATGAATGCCAAATATGAAATTGCTATCTTCAATATTGCAAAAGTTATCAAACTCTTACCAAGGTTAAAGTTGTGGGACATAATGACAAACAGAATGACAGACAGGCCAAAAACATTATACCCCTCTTCTTCGAAGAAGGGGGCATAAAAATGTTTGGACAACAGAACTCCAATTTAAAATAATGTATGTGCTAGACACTTATTAGTGAAGTACAAAATGTTCTCTGAACAAATAGTATTATTTAGTTGTTCGCGGTTGTTTATAACCATGTAATAGGGTTCGAAAGTACTTGATTGTTTGTTTCACTGTCATATCCAAGAACAGACAATTTTTCATACACTTAAATACTGTCAAATTCCTTCAGTTATTTCTTGTATTAAAGTTATTTGTTTATTTCGACAGTTGTATCATTAATACGTTATGTTATGCAATACTGCCCGTAAATTTAGGTTTAGGAAATGTCATTTACATAATACATATTGTGTTGGTACTTTTTTACATTTACAAAAAAAGAATGTTCTGTACAGATAAGCCATATAACATTAATTTCCCGTATAATTTCTTATATCCTCGTTAAATGAAAACCTCACCATACAGACTATGTAATTTTAAAACTGTTGCCAGATAGTTTTCGGCTTTGTCGGAGGTTGTTTTTGAATGATCTACTATCAAAATTATCTTGACATATAAATGTATGTGTGTCTTGAACCTTGTCTTTTAAAGACTTTTACTTAAAAGGTTGATGTATAATTTTGATAACAGTATATGTTACGCAATTTCGAATATACAAATGTCAAAAAATTGAAATACTGATAACAGATACAATTATTATGCAACAAATACGTTATTTGTATAATTTATAGACAGGATATTTGAAAATTGCTTCAAAAAACATTAAGCAGGCAGCAAAGATGCTATTCTCACTATTAATAGACACGTTACTCATAAATAACTTGAGTAACGTTGGGCATAAATGGTGATGTGAACGATGAAATAGACAAAATAGTCATTAATCTTTAAAGGTTTCACTTATTCCACACTCGCAATATTGATGAGTTAAATATATCTAGTACACTAGGTTCAATGTAAGGGCCATGTAAGGGCCATGTAAGGGCCATTCTGCTTAGAGGATAGAACACTGGCTTAAAACATAACGCCAACATGGCGGGCTAGTTTGTGGTAACATTCATATAATGTCACATTGACTGGATATATGTATTTCTCGGATGCAGTCTTATACTTACAGGACTTATCACTTAGCAATCAATCGAATATCTCATTTTTCCTAGTTTCTTATCAACAGCGAACGTTGCGGGATATTATATATGGTCCCGATGAAAATCCGTCACAAGACATACATTTAGTTTAAACGTATTTATTTCGAACAAGAATGCATTAACACATGAAACATACATTTGTCACGATGTAATAGTTGTGTCAAATGTTTCGCGCATTGTTTGGATGGCACGCCATATATGAAAACAGACCAAAAAACGTCCACCTAGTCTTTGCATCTTCTGTCGAACCTTTAAACATTACAAACATTGAGACGTAAAAGCTTCCAAATGTTCGTATAAGTGACATTACAACATTTTAGATTAAAAAAACAACTGAACCCATTTAAAAGTGATGCTATCAATTCTGAAATTACCACTCATGCATTTCTTTCGGAATTTACTTCTCGTACGATGTGTTTGATAAAAGGTCCAAAGTAAATAAGAATACATTTAATTGCTGTGCAAAAACTTATCATAATGATCTCATAATCAGATTGTAATGATGTGCTATCCATATTTGATTCGCGTTCTGAGAAAACTGGGCATAATGCATGTCCGTAAAGTGTCGTCCCAAATTAGCCTGTGCAGTTCGCACATGCTAATCAGGGACGACACCTTCCGCTTTTATGACATTTGACGTATAAATGAAGTCTTTTCTTAGCAAAAATCCAATTTAGGCGGAAAGTGTCGTCCCTGATTAGCATGTGCGGACTACACAGACTAATCTGGGACGACACTTTACGCAAATGCATTATGCCCAGTTTTCTCAGAACACGACACATTTCACAAAAAGACAAAAATCAGCTTATGATCACCACTTATAAAAAAACAATCAAACCGCACGTGCTTTTTGGTACAAAGTGATTTAATCTCAAACACGTAATATCCTCCCGTGAAAATATTATTCAACACAAATATAAATACGATTACAAACTGGGGAAGCGTTTATTGTTAACAAGACATCTGGTCTGGATTTTTGACGAAATTGACACAAAGTGTCTTCAATACAACTAAACTCCTTTGAAACCTTCATATTTCTGATCCGACAGTTGACAGTGTCTTTCAAACTAATATCTATGTCTAGCTAGATACCACTAGTAATCTTTAAGACAATATAAATATATACATAAATATATATCAATATACAAAACATATATGGAAAACATATTAATTGTGAAGTACAGTTTTTTAGTTTGGAATTATATAGTTTATCTGAACATATCTTTGCGACGTCTCTATGTGCCCTTGCAAAGCATAACACTATTGCCAGAAATGTGGCTTCGGCTTATTCGGTGCTTTAAGTTGTATATATTGGGCGTGGATTGTCATTTCAGGGCATGACTGCAAAAGAAATATGTTTGGTGTTAATGTCAAAAATAGCTTGATAGAGAAACTAGAGCTTGTCACGGTTGTAACAAATATCCCCGGCGCCGCATTTTATTTAATATAGCAGCAATTGAAAATTGATTTTTTTCCCCCATGGCCATAATTTGAATAATTTTATATAAAACAAACTACATTCCAAGTATACAACCGGTGGGCCTTGCGGTTTCAGAGGGAAAACAAGTAGAAATTCTCCAGATAATATGTGTCCGACAGACGGATTATGTCTATGGGGATTCCAGTATTCCCCCTCTACTGCGTAGCGGGCGGGGGGTAAATATACGTTGGTTAAAGCTGTCAACAAAAATGTATCTGTATGACTTCTTAGATTGACCCCTTCCAGATTTTTCGGACAACTCTGTTTCTGTAGTTTAACAAATATCTTATGGGTATTAGTTCATATGTCTCATTTATTCCATATTATTGAACTAAACACTGTACCATCCAATCCGTTGACGACATATGACCTTTAATCATTAACAACAATGCAATTTTGAAGTGGACGTCAGTTGTGCGTGTAATATTATCCATTGCCATGTAATTGAGAATCCGTGTTCAATCAGTGAGCATTGTGTCCTCAAGTAACTCGATTTGCATGTTTATCCACCCTAAAGTTGTAAACTTTGATCATTCGACGAATGTCGTTTCAACTTTTAATGTCAGATAAAGAAACGAAAACACTTTCGTAACCAACAACACATACCACGAGTTAATTACAATAGAACAACGATCGCATGATGTCAAATAGGATTCAATGCCATCTCTGCCGTTCATGAATATGTCATTACTCCTGAGATTTAACATAACAAAACTAAAATTGCATCATTTAATATATTAACACGCAGGCATAAGACAAAAGTGTTCATGAATGGCTGGGTTCAAGTGTGAAATGTAAACAATCAGCTAAAACACAAAATAATCAATCATACGGATTCTAGATTATCAACACCAGTGGAATTCTTAACAAGTTATTCTTTGATAGACATTTTACACCTTGGAATAATGTATAACTATTACAATACTGACCATTTCTTTTATGAAAGTTGGGATGATCAATTGAGTGGGGAAAGCAAACAATCTGATATTGTATTTTCATTTTTTATTACGATTGTGATGTGGGTTTGTATTGAAATTTAGGAGAAACACCACATTTAGTTTAAACAAATATATTATTTTATAACATAAGTATTGCCTTGTGCAGCTGAAGCGAAATTGATCAGTTGCAAGAAGTATTTTCCCTCTATGGAGTAGATGTATTCTTAAAGTAATGGCGATTGTTGACATTGTATTTAAGTGATGTTTTTCCTTTTTCTTTCTTGCATTTCTGTGCATTCAAGTTGTGTGTACTATTTGCGCGTTTCCTCGTCGAAACTATTGCAATAATCTTTTTTTAATCAACGTGTTTTAAACATGTGGCTCAGAACGATACTGTCAATTAGCCTGACATTATCAAATGTGGGCGAGGCTAAAATTGTGTATACGGTCAGGGGCATGATAGTTTTGGAAATGGGCGGAGTTAATAAAAGTTATCTGTCAGGGGTATAATAACACGTAAACATTTTGGGCGAACGTCTCAAATGTAAGTGTGCACAAGTGGCATAATATTTCTGGTAACATGATGCAAAACTGTAATTGATGTCATTATAACTCATGTTTATTTTAGTCAAAGTTGATTATAACATTTTGTGGTTTTGCTTTCTTATATTCAAAAATCAGAAACATCTCCAGAGACAAGGGACAAATTAATTTTTCCCAAGCGGCAAATTATGAGCTTAATTGTTATCCAGAACTGTGTGGTAATAAGTGTTTTAGTAATATTATGAACACGTCTAATAAGGTCCACATGAGGACGTTAAAACGGATTCTTGTGAAGAAGTCTAATTGGACTAATTGAATTATTTCTAATGCAGAATGTTACTTATTGTACAAATTTCGTTTAGCAGTAAGCCCGACTATGATGATAATATGCCAATCCTCTGTTTAATGAATGCTTCCATCGCAGTGACGTACAGAGTGTGATGCTGCCTAGCGATCAACATGTTCGGTTTCGATCTCCATTCTGGAAGTGTTCACCGAAGCTCCTCTATTAAGGCACCAAATGCCGGTTCCATACAGAAAACGGACTTGAGTGTCTCTATCAGCCGTAGGCTTTAGATGCAATCAAGCTGAAATACATGGGTTCAAACTTTTTACTAATGTACGTATTGCCTTATGAATTGCCGACTGTATGTACACGTTGCTCATTTTCAATAAAACAAATTAATTACTGGTAACTATATAAATTGAACAAAAAAGAAAGCCTTCTCCAGTATTAATTAATATCAATATATATTGTTCGATACAAAGTGGCATAGTGAATGCTAACTTACTTATGAATTTGGTCATAAAAATGAACACGTCGAATATAAACAATATGAAAAAACCTTACTTGAACATTTGACGGATTAATAAGGCAAAGAGCGCATTTTTAAAAGCTCTATAATTGACTAGTACAAGCACTTATTTTAAGCAATTCATCCAATAACGGCATTTAATATTAGTTAAACATGTAGATGCCGTTCAAAATAAATTCGTGGTTTTCTTCTACCTTAAAAGTAAATACATTAACTTTATTAATCTTTTCAAATTTAAGAATAAAATAAATATATGTATATCCAGAGATGAATACACAAGTGATACTTTTTGAGAAATTGAAAAAAGAAGAGAAAGTTTAACAAAAAACAGGGTACTTTACGATAACAAAGTATGGTCTCAATATTGTCCTTTACCTTTTTTGTTATTTACCAAACATTGTTATGTTACTGGATAAATAAGTGTATGCGATTGTTTTCTGAACACAAATTGAGAAAGCTTGTTTTAACCGGTATTTAAAAAGGTTAAACAAAACATAATGTTTTGTCAAGTGATCTATAAAGTTTGTTTTGTTTGGTCTTCAAAGTTACCGGCGGATGATAGCTTTATATCATTGTCCATGGAATTCCGATTTTTACGTTGTATTTTCGTTATATTATTTTATGATTATCAGTGTTTTTGTGATTCTATGACGACGTATTGGTTGTTGCCTTTAGTATTGTTATCAAGAAACAATGATCAAATTATTTATATACTCTATTGAAAGTTTGATATTCGAATAGTTTAAACGCCATTCGAATATTTGGAAATTTGTGTAGTTATTTAACACACACTAAATTCTAACACTAAAATTCAAGACAATTTATCACTAAACACAACGCATTACAGTTATTTCAATGGACCATATGGTTGCGTGTCCTATGGTAGATTTTGATATTGAATAAACAGCTCAGTGTCCATATCCACTCGTACAGTCGCATTGAGTTGCTGTTTTTGTCAGTGAGTTGTTTTGAAGCGCGTAAACTCGTGATGAATAAACTTGCAGAAAGTGCATGGACTCACGACGGCACTATATTGGTGCGTGATCACTAGTGGTAGTAGTAATGGAGAGTTTTTAAAAACAATTTGTAATATACAATCGTATTGGTATTAAATTTAACTTTATATTTTATGAAGGTTTAATAAGAATGGTGAGGGTATTAATCAGATTATCAGGACTCCCAGTTATTAAGACGCCAAATATGCAATGTGTATTTCTATCAGTTTACTTGAGTAATTAAGTATTGTGGTATAATTAAAACAAACGTGTTTATAACGGTTTAAGTTATTATACAACTAAACCCACTTGCAATTCAAAATTAAATACACTATAACATATAACAGTACATACACCTGTTTTACTACATCTTGTGATACGTACACTCACTGGTTCCAGACAACAATTGTTCACAGAATCTTAGGAACCACATTCCCTGTTATATAAAATGAACATTGTTTATGACAATTTATGTTCATTTTGTAATGCAAATAAAAAAACTATGTAACTTTTTTTTCTGGGGTTGCATTTATTGAATTGTTTGGGTCACACAATGTGGAAAAATATACTGAGATTTATTGCTAACCAATGATATGAGGGACTAAAAGCAGTAACATGACTGATATTAATATTATTATCGTATACATTCAAAAGTATATATGTGTAAGCAAGAGAAAGGGTAAATTACCTTCAATAAAAGGACTTAAAAATAATATTTGATTAGCAAGGGCAATTAAAGCTTATACCTAATGTTAAGAAAATGAACTACTCAACTAGGAAATGGTAAACCTTTTTGCATACCAGTAGAAAAATATTTGCATATCGTTTTGTTTGCATTAATATGTAAGGGTTTTTAGTTTTCGAAAGTCCAAACCATCGCTTTTTAACATGTCATTTATGTATGTGACTGTGTGGATGGAATATGTGTTTGTGTCTGTATAATAGTATGGATGGATTGTTTTTACTTCTATTGTATCAATACCTGTAATATATTAAGCAAACTGGAACAAATTGTTAATGGAACGCTATTATATACTAACAAATTAGGATGTACACTAACAATTCAATGTGTAATGTATGGAAGTTAATAAAAGCTGCATAACGGAAACAAAATTAGTATTGTCTATATTATACAATTAACATAGCGTCATAGATTTATTATATTGTATAACACTTATGAAAACATTAGCACCTTACTGTTGTTACAATTTTTAAAGGGAAATAGGATCACACTGTGTTTATACTGCAAGAAAACCATAGATTCCAAGCATCAAAGAAGCGCCATTTAAGAGTGTACATGACATGAGTAAAACAATAACAGGCGTGATCGTTTGTGCAAATGAATTAAATATATCACAGTAATTAATCATTGTATATCTTGACTCCGTTTCGATGTACATAGACAAAATAATTAACCTATAAACATTCATCCCCTGTTTATTTCTAAGATGTAAGTAATAACAATATTGGGTGTTTTGCATCTAATAATACATGTTTTACCATTCCCAAGACAAGGCGTAATACAAATTTAGCTCTTAGGCCATTACTTAAAAATAATATATGCTGTACTCCATTCAACCGAAGTAGCATACCGATACCAACCATAGCTCTTTCTATGTCTCTAACAAAGTAAAAAAATATGATCTTAATTTAATAACAAAAAAGGAATCTGACACACTAACATAATTAAGAAGAGCAAACTAGTGTTGACTGATATCCTAATATTTGAATATATTGTCTTTGAAAACGAATAAACTAGACACTATTTTGAAAAACAACAAACAAAGTAAACCAAAATAAGTAAAATCTAAAATAAGAATCAAGTATTATATGTATATATACAACTCAACATTTGTCGGTTGAAATTTCATCTATTTAAACAGTGTTTGTTGGTTTTGTTTTTGTTTTTGTTTAAGTTATCCAGAACCGTGTGGTAGTTATTATAAAACGGATGTCTAAAAACGGTTATTAAAGATTGAATCCTGAATGGTAATTGTATGCCATTTTTATTATAATATGTTCAGCTTGTAAATGAAACCTTTTTTTCCATAAATACACACGTTTCATGCTATATTTAAAATTTGAATTCCTCAGATTTGAAAAAAAACTGTGCTATGAACAATTTCTCAAAAAGCTTAAAACATTACTTGTTAGTATTTATATTATAGAATTTCCTTAAAGTCAGAATGTCGAGGGCCTATACTTAAAGTATAATTTGACCAAACGATTACTTTCAGGTGTAGTTACTTATTTAAATTAGGTAATGTATTTATTCTATTAAAAACAATCTTCAGGCCCGATAATATAGGTTTTGATAATGTTGATTCAAACTGCATACACAATGCTTTAAAACCTTAAATTTAATATTTCATGTAGCTTTATCTACACTCTGTCTATGTTGACGGCACGCGAACACTAACAATGTACATAAACACGTGCTTGCTTACTGATAGCCACTTGGTAGCGAAATATTAATATTTGCATATAAGTTTATGTGCATCTAAACTATGAAATTGAGCTTTTCATGCCGTTTCTTCCTGAGATGCATTACGCTGATCATTGTTTATGCACATCGATTCAACAATTGGTTTTCCGAATCCTCTCCGATCCGCTCAGATATACTACATTCAGACGTAAATGACGTTGCGGATGGTGACACATTATTATGGGAAATTCTTTAATTCTGAAACTTTACTAAAGACTTTGTAAGTGTAAACCCGGTATAATATTAATTGACAGCAGTTGAACAAGTGCCCACAAAAGTCATCTATACTACAATCGTCTGTATGAACTGTCTACAAAGTTTATATTGTACACATTGTGTATTCTCACAATGCAGACACTAATGAGAAGAGAATTTGAAAAGTTAAGTTTGGACGGACGGACAGGTGGACAAATAACATATAAAGCCAATTGAACTGAAAAAATACATCATGAAAATGCAAACAACATTTTCACTTTATGTATCCGAAATTGATTCGAACGGCCGGATAGCATTCAGGTCTTGAATTACGAAATTATCAAACACAAAATGACAAGACAAAATAATTAAAGCAAAACGAAATAATACATGTAATTCGTCACCAAACATTTTCCAAACGAACCATAACTATGTTATATCAGTAGAATGCATAGATCGTTGTTGATTTTGTGTTGCGGATATACTAGCACTTTGCATGCTGGGAAATTTGTCGTCTGCTAAAATGTTGTCTGCTGAATTTCTAAAATCAACATTTTCTTCACTTTTTTTCAAAGACCACTATCAGAATAGCAAACAGTTTGGATCCTGATGAGACGCCACGTTCTGTGGCGTCTCATCTGGATCCAAACTGTTTGCAAAGGCCTTCAAAATCCGGTTCCAGCGCTCAAAGGGCTAACTCTGAATGAGACTTAAGACATTGAGGGTTTCTTGAAACGTTAAGCAGATACACAAGTTTGGCACTCAATGTCCGTACTGTTTACCTGGATATGCCCTATACGCTACTGGTGAGTTGTCGAGGATAAATATACTGGACAGATCTCTATTGATAGCAGAGAGATCCTTGGTGTAGCTACCCGCCTCCAAGTTACAATGCTGAAACAGACAAACATCTGTGTGTTGTAAAAGGGGTCGCAATATCCAATGACACATAACAGTGTTTTCTTTTGCGAAATTGTCACCACTCAAAATGTGCAGCTCCATGAGATACACATGCATGCCAAATATCAAGTTGCTAGTTTCAATATTGCAAAAGTAATGACCAAGGTTAAAATTTGGGACAGACAGAATGACGGACAGACAGAATGACAGACAGGCCAAAAACAATATACCCCCTACTTCGAAGAAGGGGGCATAAAAACCTTATTTACCTCACATTCACATACTACGGATAAAATATAATGGAATACAACAGGGTTGACTTACCTGTCTATAGTATCTCCGGTTCAATATACCACGACTATTATCAAGCTTGTCAGCGACTGCTGCGCCGTATATCTCCATACTAGCCGTGAACACGACCAGGTCATACCACTGACTCGCCTTAAACAGGGGAGACAACCAGGTGAGCAAATAGGGCAATAGACAATTATGGTATTGTAAACTGAACAAATTCAGTATCTGCGACAGTGTATCAGTCCTCTTGGACTTTTCATTATGAATATACCCTACATGTCCGTAAAACAGACAATTACCAAAGCAAAATGGTAAAAAAGTTTTTGTTTTTTTTGTAAGTGTCTAATAAGATCTCAATTTTATTTCAATTACATCTACCTGTAACAAAGTATATGCCAANGAGAGAGAGAGAGAGAGAGAGAGAGAGAGAGAGAGAGAGAGAGAGAGAGAGAGAGAATCGCTACATTGACGTCATTATTAAGAAGCAATTCTAAAAAGACGCACATCGCCATCTAGTTTGTGGTTACATTCATAGAAAGTCACATTGACTGAAAATAGTTATTACTCTGTCGCAGTCCAAACCTTGCAGGACTTATCACTTAGCAATCAATCAAATATCTTATTTCTTAACAGTTGTTCCGAACGTCGCGAGATATTATATATGGTACCGCTGGATATTTGTTAGAAGACCTACATTTGAGTTGTGTCAAGTGTTTCGCGAACTGTATGGATGGCACATTATTTAGGAAAACAGACCACAGAACGTCTACCAAGTATGAGCATCTTCTGTCGAACCTTTAAACAATACAAACATGGAGACTTTAATGCTTCAATATGTTCTTTTTTCTAGAATTTAATATTTCTGTATTTAACAAATAAACATTATTCATTTAAAAATGAAGCTACTAATTCTGAGATTAACGCTCATGCATTTCTTTCGAATATTATTTTTGGTACAACATTTGTTTTATCACAAAACAAATGTATGTTAGTTGAAATAAACGCATTTTCCCCCATTTAATCTTTACAATATTTCTATAGAAGGAAAGGCTTCTATATTGATGTAAATTTGCAGGTCTAAGAATTATTCTGTACTTTGTTTTACATTTTATAGAAATGTATGTCGCGCTAATATGATTTACGTACATGTATAATAGCAATGTGCTCATAAGGGACTTTTTCGTAATAGAAATTTTAAATAATTGTCAGTTTGGGTAAAACGTCACCGAATGTATTACTATGAATTAAATTAAAGTTAACAATTTGAGATGAAATTGGACTGCACTGTTCAATCATTCATTTAGTTGTTCGTCTATTGTACATGTACATTGTACCCAAAAGTATGTACTCCAGTCTAATAAAACCATAATATCTTCAATATATGTGATCACCGTTTTTCGACAAAATGTCAAAATGTATAGCACTTTGCAACAATGGAAAAATTATACACTGGGCGTGATGAGTTTTTGCCGCCATGGTCATTATTTGAATAAAGTTTTAGAAAACCATAAAACAATGAGATATTCCAAATATTAAACATGTGGGCCTTTTGGTTAAGAGGAAAATAAGGAACATTTCTCCAAAAAGATATGTGTCCGACAGACAAAAATACGTCCATGGGGATTCCAGAATACCGCCTCGACTGCGTAGCATGGGGGGAAAGGTGAGTTTAATTATAAGTTTGGTAAAGCTGTTAACACTAATTTCTCTGTATGACTTCTTAGTTTGACCTCTTCCTGTGTTTGTTTCGGACGCTTCTGCTTCTGTTATTTAACAAATATCGTATTGGTATTAAGTGTTTGTTTTATTCATTCGATGTTAATGAACTAAACACTGTAGTGTCTCGTGCAATATCCAATCCGTTGATGACATATGACCTTAAAGCATTTACAACAATGACAATTTTAATTTGGATATGAGTTGTGCGTGTTTTATTATCCAGTGCAATTTAAGTGAGAATCCTTGTTTAATCAGTGAGCGGTGTGTTCACAAAGTAATTCGATTTTCAATTGACGTTGTAAACGTTGAGTACTCGGTGAATATCGTGTTTATATTCAAGGACAGACCAAAAAACAAAAATAATTTCTTAAACAACAACGCATACCAAAAGTTAATGACTAATAGGATCAATATCACATGTTCTCATTTGGTATTCAGAGCCATCCTTCATGATGTATAGGTCACTACTCCTGAGATATAACACAACACAAATACACTTACATCATTTGTATCTAAATCCCTAGCATTATTTAATCGAATTCGTCTTAACGGCTTACTGTTTAACAACGACATTTCGTTTGTTTGAACAAAATGAAGATGTGTCATTAGTCGAAGTAAATAGGTTGCTTTGTTGGGGGGNCATTGTATGTATAAATAGTTCCCATCGCGTGTGTGTATTATAACGGCGTCGCACAATATATTGAGCGGTTTACACAGTTTGTTTTTGGGAAAGTATTCCTTAATATATTGCCGTTTGTGAGCAATAAATAGCGTATACAGTAAATGACATCGTGATGTAAAAACAACAACCAGTAAACGTTCTTTAATCATGGTTGTAAACTGAAAATCAATCCCACATGTGTACCGTGTTATTTTCAACATTTCATTCATATTCTTATAAACTACAAACTTACCAAGTTTGTCTATTCAAGTTGTCTAATGACTAATACTCCCGTTTCCAATCCGTAATAGGAGTTTGTTTCCCTGTTAAAGAAATCCGCTAGCGTAAAAATGAAGATTTATTTGGTATTTCCTCGGTGGAAAGCATACATTTCTAATCTTATATATTAATCTTAAAGTAAGGAGACGTAAATGCAATGATGAATGACAACAATCTTGGGAAATCTCAAGTGGTCTGGCAGTCGACTCTAAAAACAACGTTGCTAGTACGTTTTTGCCAACCTAATATTCTTTGCAGTACTAGTTAAAGCATTTCATGCCTTAAACTGACAATACTCAATAAGAAAACGTGGTTCATTTATTATAAAGGGATATTACATTATTATTTTCGAGGGCATGATCATCTGCGGGCGCTCGAAAAATCCGATCCTGCCCGAGTGCGCAGCACGAGAACAGAAACGGATTTTGAGAGCGAAATAATTCGATTATTTCATATGACGTCATACAGTTCAAGGTTGTGTTTTACATATGCCTCACTCGGTCATCATCAGAAATGACGAGGCTTTACCTTCGGATAGGCAGTTTTCGATTTAAAATGTGTTTAAACAGTAAATTTATGCAAATGAACAAGACGTATTGTTTTCAATGTTATTTTAATTATGGATATGAAAAACACATAACAGGGCTTGAACGGCACGTGAATCGCCTTGTTAATACGCGATTTCTCCCGTTCAATCCCTCCTTTTGCCAAGTTTCTGCACCCCGCCAGAGGGCATTATAAATAGAGTTTATGCAATAATAAAATATCAAACATGCCATTGAAGACATATTGCCAATCAAAATGAAAATGAAAAAGAAACACTTAGCATTTCATAAGAGGAACTATTATTAATCAAAATGATTATATAGCGTATATGCCTCTGTCTGTGCAATATAGAGGAAGATGTGTAAAATGAATACCATTTCCCATCATCTAAAGAGATAATATTGAAACATAATATTTTAAGTATCTTCTGTCTGCTCTTTTCATATTTTCATAAGCGTTTATTGATACACATATAATGAATCATAAAAACGGTGAACCAGTTTGTCCTGTCAGTGTACTTTAAAAACCTATAAAATACAGAATCATTTGGTATTGTAAAATATATATAAACTGTACAATACGAAATTTCTACTCAAATCATGTTTCCCAAGCGTTCAACGCATACAATTTAACGAGTATATTTATAAAAGGCCTCGACATAGTGACAAGTCGTTGAGACAGAAACATTCAAGCACGAAGTGGACAAGATAAATTTTCCAGGACATGTCTCCGAATCTTCGACAAAGAAATGTATGTACAATTTATTGCGATTCCTAATCGAGGTAATGTCATAGAAACTCGCAGCGAAATCACGTAATGCTGTAGAACAACACTCGAGGGATATTTACGTCAATCATGAAGGACATGTCTTCTTAATTATTTAGAGAGTGCGTGAGGTTCCATCGACATGTCTTTAACACAAGTATAGAGCGATATTAAGGTCAAAATGGTATCGCAATTTTACTTATTTTGTTGCTATTTTTAAATCTATGTTAAATGCTTTATGCGGATTTTCGTATATTTTGCTAATACACTTCTGTAACGATCAACATTAAAATGTCAGTTCAGTTACACTTTCTATTATTTTCTTGTTTACAAACCATTTTAGGTCAAATGGTACATTATTATTGAAATAGGCTAAACTCTAAAAGCTTAACGCCAAATATTTAAACTGAAATTATTTCGAAACTTACAACATAATACTAGTTCAAATTAAAACGATCAATGTCGTGTATAAACGTTCGATTATTTTAATTACACTTAATTATTGTAGTTTTGAAGTTAATATCTAAATTGGACTTAATATCTATTCATTGTATTGCTTAAATTGCTCTTGAAATATAAGCATAAAATACGGTCCAAAGGTAAGCAAGTAATGTTGTTTTACAAATAAATTATCACAAGCAGCGTATCGATGGAATTACATACCCATAGTTTAAATTCCTTCAAATTACATGTATCCTAATGTCAGCGACGCTGTTTGATAGAAGACTGTTTACTTAATTTGCTATAAGTTTCAATATTTGAAGAGACTTTGAGAGGGGGCGGGAATAATTTTTGCACAAGTAAAAACAGATCCAATATGTACATCACAACCATTCCCATAAACAGTGGTGTAATTGTTTAGTATGTGATTGGTAATCCTCAAGCAAGTTTTTACATTTTTTTCCAGAACATAACCTTAAAATGTCATTGAAGACGTAAGAGGCGTCAGGTATTTATGTATCTTATCATAAATTGTAAAGTAGTCAGAGAAGTAATTAAAATAGCGTTAATAGGAATTTAAAGTAAACTGTGCACTCTTGATACAAATACATATGTTAACATGTTTATAAGTAGTTGACATTAAATATGTGCAAGACGGTCCTTTAGCACTATTAACTTTTTATCATTCTTCTTTTCACTGCATTGTCATAAAGGACGATGCTAATATGCAAACTTATATATTTCATTATATGAACAATATTATTGCCGTGTGAGACAGAATCAAGTAAAATACAAATGTGAAGATACGCAGATTGTTTGCTGAAATCCATACTACCCCATATGTATCAGCATATATTTGAGCATTTCTTTTGCGAAAAAGTGAACTAGCGGTCGTGTTTATTAAAATTCGTGAAGTCGAATTCACATTTATTATAACGTGATGAGAGGGGAAAACTGCTGTTAAAAATAGGTTAATTCAGAATTATTTCAATAATATATTCGATAAATCTTATTGTTTAACACACTCATACCATATGAGCCACATAAACATGTTCGTACAGTAGTCATAACGCAAATTATGTTAATTGTATGTGTATTATACAATGTGCATTAAACGTACATGCATTTTAATAGGTGGTCATGTAAATACACCTGTATGAGCACATTTGTGTGGCGTATTTGTAGCCATTTAATAAAATGGAAATTCCTCAAATTTAGCGTATGTTTTGTTTAAATTGATTAAGTATACCAGTATTTTTAACTGATGCAATCTATTTCTGTTAAGTGCATGCACAACAATATCTATAAATTAGTAAACCTCATATACATGGCTGTCAGAGAGGTTACGCCTCGATATTGGTCATATGATTCTCCAAGGATAAAAACATTCTTCGAGCAGCCAAATTCCATCAAAGAAGGACCATTCCTTCTGAAGCAATCTTGCAATTTCAATACATTCAGTGGATGCAATCTAAAACGCAAAATCGCATTTAATCAGAGCAACGCATTAAAAAGGACGTTATATAAAACTAATTTGGTAAATAACAACAGGAAAATTTATCTGCTACGGGTCGCTGGTTTAGAAACACCGCATTTTATTTTTGAGTGTGATTAGAAGTCATATTAAGTTCGCGAATACAATTATCACGGGGAAAATATAAAGTGTCTTACTTCTATGGACCAACGATTTCAACATTGCGTAACGTCTGATGGTAAGATATTTGAAAATACGAATGCAATACAAATATTGCTTTCATGTCGATGAGCATGTCTTTCAAAGTTATTGCGTCATTGAAGTATGTGTTCCAACGGTATTAAAATTCAGTCACGGTATATCTTTCCTGACCTTAATACATTCTTAAAAAAATCAATCATATTTCATCTTATATTCTGACATGAACATCATGTCTTTAGTGTTTTATGTATTTGAAACAAAAGGTCACATGTATATGTGTGTTATTTACAAAACCGCACGAGTTTATGTGTGTGAATGGATATTGGTACTTAATCAATATCTCAGGAGGACGTTGTATAACAATGAGTTTTTCTTTCTTAATTGTATAAAAAAAATCCTTAATACAATTGTTTATTTTTGTTCGCCCGTCCTGCTGGACGAATTAAAGATCCATACTTCTTTCTTTGCACAGATTTAGAAAATAATTAAAATACAACATAGTTGTACATTTTCAGAAGCTTTTTTAATAAGACTATTTAAAGAACAATACACTTCCCAATTGAAGTATTATACACATTAAGCGTGTTTGTAACGTATTTTTTTGTGGGACTGATGTAAACGTATTGGGAAAATCCGTGTAAACAGAAGTATAATGCTTTACCGATTGCACTCTTTTTGTGCAGATAGCAAAATTAATTTTAATAACTATAGACGTGTGGTATTTTATCGTGGATTATGCGTTGGAAATAAGTTAGTTCAAAACTAAACAATGTATTGCATTTTTCATATGATTTTATTGTGATTAATAAATGGTTCATGTTATTGTTTTAACGCTTTCAATACTGTTAACAAACAAATGCATAGATACACCCAACAATAAATATTACAATCTTCAAATCATATTTCCATCAGAGGTCACTCGAGAAACATTAAATAACATGCCAAATATTGGAACGAATCAAACATAGAGATATGGCCATTAGCTAAATAATAGATGAAATACTTAAATATAAGTCAATACATCTCTTGTCTATTATTTTGATATAGAATATTGTACATTCATTATGACTGAAAGCTACGTCTTTCTAGTTTATGAAACATATTCAATTAGAATCTGATGATTGATACTTTGGATATATGTCAAGCAGCTAGTGACCAATTTGCATAATCGTTAGAAGTTAAACAGTATTTGCTTACAACTCGTATTATGCGTTCGTAATTGTATGAATACATTGAAAATGAGTATTTCTTAAAAAATCAAAGTACTGAAAGTACTGGTGGGGCGATTTTGATCAAATTTTGTGGTCGTAAAAGCACTATACACCGTGATGCCAACCAAGCACCTTTGTTGAATAAAACAGATGGCATTAATGAAGGGTGACAGGCTGTCAACATACTATATGATTTAGCTATTGGGGTTAAAAGTAAATGCTGCTTTTTAAAACAAGTCATTGTCGTACGTGCCAATTCATAACTGCGAAACGTTGACAGAACAGATTGCCCATTAAAGAAATCCCTTTAATTTCTCATGAAAATGAATACAATGAAGTTCAAATTCCAATAAAATCAGGCAAGACCAATATTGTTTTGACAAGCCCTGAAATTCAAATACTAACTTAGACAACAGATGAAGTCTATTAAGCATTTTTATAGTTTGGTTCTTGCAAACCAACATATGAAACACAGGGACTGTACATATAATTTGATGAGTGTAATGATACCTGGTTGGAAGATCAAGCCGGCATTAAAAAATAGTTAAAAATACACAAGCTTGTATGAGATATTAAGCTATCATCTATGCCCATCTCTGAAGTTCTAAAAGTATGTCCTTTAACACAGAATTTCAGTAAGTCACACTTTAATATACAGGGGTTTTCCGAATTGGGATTGTTTATAAACAAATATTGTCACATCAAACCTTTATTTTGAATAAACAGCATTTGTTTTAACTTGAATTAACAGACTGTTCACACAAAAGCATTATTATGTTTAACACATTTGTTTATTATAATTAATGAAAATAACTATTAATTCGCCTATCTATCTATTTATCCGAATGCTACTACATGCATGGTATATAATTAGCTGCTGTGAAAGTGACAACCACAACATTTATTTCGTGTGTAAGGAAAAAGTTCAAAGCTGAAATGAAAAGCACGGGCGCATTGTCATATAAAAACTTTGTAGCGCAGAGAACATTGAGATGTTTACTTTGACAGTAAAAAATGTAGCGCGTGGTTATTAAATTTTGTCGCACATATCGCAAACGCAGTTGATTTCTTAAAACGAAAGAACATAAATGCGCTGTATCGGTTAAGTGTAGATAGTTCAGTATTGAACCGATATTTCGTCGCTGTATACATCTTCCATGAGTACTGCGTGTAACTCGGGTGCTAATGCCACAGTGAAAAGACGTTGCCATGGATGAAACGCGCGCTGTAAGCTGTTTGTGCGCATTAATACTTATACCATGCGATCGGAGCTATTTTGTTTGCGAATGCAGAATCTTAATGTAAAGTGGTTAATTGCAGTAACGGACTTTATTCTTCGGTATACGTATATTATGTTATCTATGAGGCGAATTGCAGAAGGCAATCTCCACAAAAACAGTAATTTTAAGGCCCATAAAAACTGTAGAAAACTTCTAACTGATTTAATGGCCACCAATGAACTCAGTGACATCTGGAGGATAAAACAACCAGACAAAAACCAATTCACGTGGCATTCAAACTGTAAATGACATATATTCTGCAGACTGGACTTTTTCGTGACATTTAATAACTTGTGTAATCTTATATCAAAGGACGTGGATACTTTAGTATTAATAATTCAATTTTACTAGATGTTGAATACCAAAACAAAATCTAACAAAGTATAAATGATATAACGAATTTAAATAAAGAATGTTATCCAAACTCAATGTGGGAACTAATTAAAAGTACAATTTGTAATGAAACAATAAAATACTGTTCAATAAAGAATAACAAATCTAAAATGGAAGAAGAAAACAAATTATGCCAAAAAGAAATTTGGGTACGAAAATTTTGGGTACCAAAAAATTATGCCAAAAAAAATTGGGAACAAAAAAAGAATTGGGTACGAACAAAAATTTGGGTACGAAAAAAAAATTGGGTACGAAAATTTTGGGCACGAAAAAATTATGCCAAAACAAAATTTGGGTACAAACATTTTGGGAACGAAAAATTTTTGTCAAATATAATTTGGGTTCGAAAAAAAATATGGTACGAAAACAAATTTTGGTACGAAAAAAAAATGTGGGTACGAAAAATATTGGGTACGAAAAATTTTCGGTACGATTTTTTTTATTAGGAAACATGGGTACCTGTAAGTAGACCGGGGTACCCAAAAGTATCACTTGAAAATCGGTGTACGGTGAAGTATACTTCAAAGTACCCGGGGTACGTGGAAGTAGTACCATTGGGGAACTTGACCCATTCAACACGATAAATAAAATCGTGTTAGAATCGAATTAATCGACGGGTAACCGTTGTTTATTGCGGTAATAACCAACGGTTACCTGTCGATTATTTCTTAAATAATCAATGACCAAGAAATATAGCACACTTTTTTGCGGACGATGCAACTTTTTTTAATGATGGATCAGCAACGTCATTTAAAGCACTAGTGGAAACCCGACATAACTTCAGACAAATATCAGGACTAAACCTCAACTCAACAAAGTCTACCGTAATGAGAATTGAATCTTTAAAAAACTCAAACTTTGAATATTGTACAGAAAATAAATTTATTTGGACATCTGATGGGGCTAAAACTCTAGGAATGAATTTTTACAATCAGCATAAACTTAATATAGAAAAAAAAACTTAATGCCGAAAATTAAAGAAGTTGAAGCCTGCTTAAAACAGTGACACCATAGAAAACTCACCTAAATGGGAAAAGTTACTGTTATAAAAACGTTTGCATTACCAAAGTTAATATATTCATTTTCAGTTCTCCCAAATCCAACAAAGCAAGTAATAGATGGATTAATAACAACTATGTTTAAATTTATTTGGGATAATAAACCTGACAAAATTAAAAGAAAACGATTTAATCAACCTTTTGAAAATGGAGGTCCTAAACTTACAGACATTTAAGTGATATTAGACGCATTTTTCTCTGTTGAATTGAGCTGAAAAAAATTAACAGGTCAAAAGAGTTAAAATGTGGTAACTGACCAATTATCTGCAACTCATCTTGCTATCAGTTGTTTATAAAAATATATATATATTATATCCGATGTTTAACATGACTGTCCCAGTCCTCTAAGCTGAGCGGAACTGTCTTTTAATTAGGATCGGAGTTAGTGTTCGTGTATCGTATGATAGATATCGTTGCAGGAAATTAAAATGATCCGTAAAACAAAATTGTGTCTTTGTGTCATATGAACGAAACTGCACTTAAACTAAATTAAGATTCACATCGTACATCGAATCATTTCTTTTTCATTTGTCAAAACGAAAGTATGGTTGATATTCAAATGCATCATTTTTCTCTTCCGGGATGTTGTTTTAGTAATATGTTGATGCTGCATTAACAAATATAAGTGTATTTGAAGTGAAAACACCAAAAATAAACAACGGTTGCGATAGACACCCATATACTGTTAGATGCGTCTAATATCACTTTAATACTTCCTTTAACGCCATTAAAGCGGGTTGGGTTAAACGATTCCTAGATAAAAACAATAATAGAAAATGGAAACTCCTACTTCACGAAAAACTTAAAGATTTTGTTACCAGTCTAATATTTGAAAGCAATTTAGATGAAGCTATAATGCACAACGTAAGTAAAGAAAAATTATTTTTTAAGGATATTCTTACCGCATGGCAAAATATCAAGAACCAACATAATTGTTCACAAAGAAGCATTCCTATATGATTACATGGAATAACAAAGATATAAAAATAAATAACAAATCAATCTTTCTGGTAAACTGGTTTGACAATGGTATAAAAACAATCGGACATTTATTTAATTACCAACAAAATAAAAAATACATATTATACGTTTAGTGAAATGCAATACTTATATAGCATAAATCCACAGGATTTTTAAATTATTATTCACTATTGTCTGCGATACCCAAAGAATATAAAACATTATTGTATACACAAGGGATTAACGCATTAACAATGTCGGAAAAAACTTTTGGTGATGTGATAGAGAATAATAAACAAATAAACAAAACACTTTATAATATACAACAAAAAACACAAATAACAATTGATAACAGTACTGAAATGAAATGGAAAAAAGCGATTGAATCTTAAAGAAAATACAGACTGGAGAATAACATATACAATCCCACTTAAGTCAACAATCGACACATATATACGCAATTTCCAATATAAGTTCTTATCTAGAATAGTACCACTAAATAAATTTCTAACAAAATGCGGACTGAAAGCGTGTAGTTTGTGCGAGTTTTGCCAATCAAATATTGAAACAATTGACCATTTATTTTGGGAATGCAATTACATAAAAGAATTATGGACCAAACTGCAACACTTTCTGAAAGACGTAAACATTGAAATACAATTTAGCTAAGAAATGGCATTTCTTGGCTTTATCGACAAAAATGTATACAATCATGTTTTGAATGTTATACTTATTTTAATGAAAACATTTAAATTTAACATGAAAATACAAAAAATGCATTTCAAATTTCTTTTTTTTTCTTAATTATCTTAAGATCAAAATACAGACAGAAGCAGAAATTGCCCTTATTAAAAACAAATATGAAACAAATAATCAAAAATGGATTCACTTCATACAACATTTTTCAACCAACAGAACTTAGGATATTCTTTTGTAGTACATATTTACTTTTATATAGGTGCCCATGCTCTCAACAGTTGGAACTTGTTTATGTTTAAAACGTCAACCACGAAGTACCAACAATTACTGTTTCAAAAACTTGGCGATATATAAACAAATATAAAAAGAAAAATGTCTCAAACAGTAATGGGATCGACATGGATAAATTTTTAAACCATTTTAAACAATCATCAAATACTGCACATAGCAGTGCATTTA
Organism: Dreissena rostriformis; assembly: GCA_007657795.1. Lineage (NCBI taxonomy): Eukaryota > Metazoa > Mollusca > Bivalvia > Myida > Dreissenidae > Dreissena > Dreissena rostriformis. The sequence continues at coordinate 43,990 of VMBQ01005447.1, read as the reverse complement.
ATCCTAATGACACCTATGACTTGAATTTGTTGCCATTTATTGAAACGCTTGATTGTGCATTTACTGTAGAAGAAGTAAGAACAACGATATCTAACATGAAGCGTAATAAAAGCTGTGACTTGTTAGGCAATGTAGCCGATTTCTTTATTGATTCTAATGATTTTATCTCACCATATCTTACTAAAATTTTCAATTATATTTTCGATCGTGGTATTTATCCAGATTCTTGGTGTAAAGGTGCTATCATACCAATTTTTAAAAAAGGGGACAAGAAAGAGCCTTCCAATTATCGAGGAATCACACTTGTTAATATAATTTCTAAAATATTCTCATTATGTCTACGCAACAGAATCAATTGCTGGTGTGAGGGAGAAAATATTTTTAATCCTTCTCAATTCGGTTTTAGAGACAAACGTAGTACAAGCGATTGTATTTTTATCTTACATAGCATTATACAAAATGTTCTTTTGCAGAAACATAAGTTATATTGTGCTTTTATTGATTATGAAAAGGCTTTCGATACAGTAATCCACGAAGCATTATGGATTAAATTAATTGAATCAGGTCTCAGTTGCAAAATAATAACAATGATAAAAAGTATATATGCAAATGTTAAGTCATGTATAAAAAACACACAGGATATGTCGTACTCCGACTTCTTTGATGTATCTCTTGGTGTTAAACAAGGAGAACCCCTGTCGCCGCTACTTTTTATATTGTTTATAAATGATATTAAAGATTGTATAAATGTTCAAAATCTGTCAAATGCAGATTTGCATCTGCTATCTGTCTTTATGTTGATATTTGCTGATGATATTGTATTATTTACTACTAACCCAGTAAGCCTTCAGAACCAACTTAACAATTTATACCTTTACTCTTCTAAATGGGGTCTTAAAATTAATATAAATAAAACGAAAATATGCATATTTGAAAAACGAAAATGCAGGTGCAACTACACATGGTCAATAAATAACGAGAACCTTGAAATTGTCAACAGTTTTGTATATCTGGGTATAAAATTCCTTTACACGGGAAATATGTCTAATACTGTAAAAATATTAAATGAACAAGCACTTAGAGCATATCATCATCTTGTATCTATTTTTGGCCGTGTCAAATTAGATGTCAAAACCAAACTAGCTCTATTCGATGCATTAGTAACACCAATCATACTTTATGGTTCTGAAGTCTGGGGCATTTATGACAACCCTGATATTGATAAATTACATTACAAATTTTGCAAAAATATTCTTTGTGTAAAACAATCTACTTCTAACTATGCTGTTCTTAGTGAATTGGGTAGATTCCCTCTAGCCGTTTTATGCAAACTTAGAGCATTACGTTATTGGATGAAAGTCGCAAATAACCAAAATTCATTATTGTACCAAGTTTTTATGGAACAAATGAATGTTTTAACCAATTTCAATTGTACGAAAAATAATCTATGGTGTCATGCTTTGAAGTCAACTTTAGACAATCTTGGTTTGGGTTATACGCTTTATTTATCTGATTTCACGTGCGACATTTCTCACATGGTAAACCAAAGATTAAAAGACCAATTTGTTCAAGAATGGAGCGATACTTTAGCTTCTCAGTCCAAAATGGAAATGTACTTGAAATTTAAAAAAAGCTTCGAATATGAAAAATACCTTGATTGTATATCTAATGAAAAGTTAAGAATCCAAATGAGTCAATTTCGTCTAAGTTCCCATTATCTAGAAATAGAAGTTGGCAGATATAGTAGGCTGTCCCGAGAAGAACGCAAGTGTAAACTCTGTAACCAAAATGTTTGTGAATCCGAATATCACTTTGTATTATGTTGTCCATTATATAATGATTTGCGTGTAAAATATAATGTCAGGACACCATGGCCTACCATAAGTAAATACATATTAATGATGTCTTCCACAAATGTTCTTAAGTTAAAAAGCATTGCGAGATATTTAGTTGAAGCGTTCAAACTTAGATGTGATACTTTAAATCATCTAGCTGTTGTAAAATTGCATGTTAAAAGACATAACTGTATTTAATAGTCAAACATATATGTTTTTGATTGTCATATTTGCTCATGTTTAAATTGTATTATTGCATGATTCCCTGTCTTGGCCATTTTTCTATTGTATATATGTTCTTTGCCAAAGGCAGAATGCCGGATTGCCAATAAACTTTGAAACTTTGAAACTTTGAATTAATGTGTTTGTACTGTTCTATTGTTTTGTGAAAACAGCGATATCCCGTTTTCCAAGTGCAAGGACCTTGTGACTAAGTGACTGTTCTTCGTATTTCTCTAAGTGTCTTTGTTGTGGCGACTTTCAAATGATAAATGCCATGCTTATAAACGTGTTAAGATTAAATTATAAAAATAACTTGATATAAACGTACCTTCAAGTGTGTAAAATTGAGTCTTTATATAATTATTTACAACACAGTAACATAACGCGATGTTCTACAAGAAGGTTAAATGTTTCGCGTCTCTTACAATAGCATTCTCGTTAGTTAACCATACGCCCAATGAACAGACGTTTTTGGCTATTGGACTTAATATATATAATACCCACGTCTATTATATTGTTCGCGCGTAAATCCGGTTATACATGTACCTGAAAAAATATGAGTACACTTTGAAGTAAATTATTCAGTTCATCATCAGAGGGACACAGTCAAAATATAACAATTGTCGATTTAAAAAAATGATTTTGCTGCTGCAAGGCCAACTTCAGATATAAAAAATAGTTGTTGTCAGTGACATCTTCGTATGTACGCAATACACTTCGTTTCCGATTTTCCTTGTTCTAAAAAGTTTTAACGCAAACCCTGAATCATCAAGTGCCTCAAGTATGTGTGAAGCAATATTTACGCATAATATTAAGCATTAAAACAACATAAAATCTCAAACGTTAGGGACTACAGTTTGTACAACTAATTGGTACTTGATAATCACACTCAGTAGAAATAATTGGTACTTGAATCGTCTCTTACATTTTCATAAGAGACTTCCGTTTTAATATCAGAAACATGTGAAATAAATGCAAGGCAGTTCACGCTAGAGAAACCTACAAGAGAGTCAGATTTTTTTAATAGCGTTCAAAATAAGAGTACAGGATCATTAACATGTATCTTCTTTTTTATTTTCTGGGGTTGGTTTGTTTGCTTGCCAATTCCGTACAGTGTGAATTAACATGGGACAATGTGTACAACCGGCTTTCTTTACGACTGGACGATATTGTGTTTGATATGAAGTCAAAGGATAATTCAATAACAAAACAGGTTCAAGATTTCACGTCAACGGTAACTGGCCAGCTGGCGTCAATTGAAAAGAGGCTCGGTGAGGTGGCTGATTGCAGTGCGGAGTTGGTCGCTGTCGAGGAGAGATTCGCTAATAAAGAGACTCACGGGAAAGAAGTCGCAGCGGCGAAATTGGGCGGCGTACGCATCTGTTGAGACGAGGTCTGGAGCAGGAAAAGGCGGCAACGATGTCACGATTGGAATCTCTCCGGAAGAATCATGAGAAATTCCTGTTGCGGACTGAGGATATAGAAAGGTTTCAAGGTGCAACAGTGACCAGGGTAGATGACATTGGTATTCAATTGAATGAAACGCGAGTTCAGATATCTAATTTAGAACATGAGATGTTTGTTACGCTTTATAACACAAGTACCTTCTTTACAAAGGTTGAAACGTTTGAAAATACGCAAGCAGAGATGAAAGGGACTGAAGACAAAACGAAAGCGCTGATAGAGGTCATTGAAGAGGAAGTTAAGTCTTCGCGACGCAACTTTCACACACTCCAGTCTCCGGTTCAAACCCTCGTGGGAACGCAAGCGGATCTTCAGTCCAAGACATGGACTATTGAAGCAAAAGTCGATACGACACAAGCGGATATATTTCGTCTTCAACGTATCACCGGTAAGGTCATTTTATACATTTTGTTCACTTAACTGTATTTTTTGTTTGAGATCATTTACAATAAATACATCGTAAATAATTAATATATCTATATTATAACTAATAAAATAACCATCAGTAAAACTGACTAGAAGGTTGATTCAAAACATGTGTTATGACATGATTCGAGGTCTTTGAAAGTTTAATAATGAGGACCAAGTCAATTAGTAATACTAAGGTCAATACTTGTTTATAAAGATTTAAGTCATAGGCACACCTACTCATTGTCGGATATGCTTAAATATTGATGTAGCAAAATCAACACGACGACACCTTTTACAGTTGGCGACGGGCTAAAAAATGCGAATCGTTGTACGCTCATGAATTGGTTTAAAGCAATTGAATTACAGTGGAGTCTAAGTATGATTTTTTTTTCCGTTCGATCAATTTATTAATAATGTTTACACAACTTAGCATCAATGATGTTCTACCAACCGATCATGGTATATTACTATGTTTTTCATTTGTTATTTTTCAAATATTTATAGTTGGTTTTCAACAAATCATACTGGGTTGTGTGAACTGAATCTGCAATCGATCTTAACTATTCAGATGATAAAAATAAGCTGTATCAATTCAGAATTATTTAAGAAGTTGTAAAGATGTATTGTGAATATCATTAATTTATTATAAAATTTAATGTTCGCAACGATAAAACATTCTGGATTCTGAATATATGTATTGTATTTCTGTGATTGTTTCGAATGTGTTATTATATTAGGTCTGCAAGTTCAACCAATTAGATTTTAACTTACACCACTATTTTTTATATAAATAACTGTTGAGTGTGTATTTCGAAGTTTATGATGTCCTTTCCGAGCCAGTGACCACTTTATTTGTAGACCCGGAGTGTGCCTCAGCAATCCTACCTAATTAACTTGTTAGACTCACGAAATTTGGGACGAATTTTGATTTAAAGCTGAAATGTCAAGCTTTTTTTATAACTTACAGATTTTTCAATTTTGATGTGGTCTTGTGTTATGGGGTAAAGCCGGAGCACCCGGCGGAAACATGTCCCCACATGTCCGGTATGGTGACCACCAACTGAACTCGCATGCTCCCGAAAACGGGAATTGAACCCGGGTCGCCTAGGTGAGAAGCGAGTGTACCAAGCACTGTGTTAGCTGGACGGCCTTTCTGTTTAAAGTGGACGGACAGTGGAGTTCATAGACTGCATGGTCCTTGTGTTCATTTCACTGTTACCAGACACGGACTCGAGCGAGCGACAATCAAGACCCTCTACATGTCGGGAGATATTGCCCGGCTTTACGACCCAAACGCAATAATGCTTCACATCTTCAGGCGAAGATCATGTTTGACATGTTGTATCATGTTTGTATTAATAATTGAACTAATGAAAAGGTATTCATCTTATATAACAACAAAGTTCACGATAAAAACAATGGCCGATTTTATAAAGACATAGGATAATACGAATTAACGATTGCTATATTTTGATATAACAATTCAATAATCTGATCGTATTGATAACGTACTAGTTAGCTCTCTTTTACAGAGTTAATATAGAAATATATTTTGAATAAAATGAATGCAAAGAACTTTTATATTGTTGTTTGTTTTGCTCAGTGAAAGATTGCTCCGAGCTTCTAAGCAGAGGTGACGAAAAGCTAAGTGGTGTGTACACCATTACCACCCCTCTCAATCACACCAAGATACAGGTGTACTGTGACATGGAGACGGATGGAGGAGGCTGGACGGTAGTATTAGTTTAATTATAAATACAATATCATGATTCCATTCACTCACACAAATATACGGGTGGAGACTTATAAAGAAAGATCGTGTAATTGTATCATAAATACAATAATTTCGATTCACAGACGGTCGTAATTCTATAGTGGCTAATTTTATATTATATCGGTATGGCATGTTGTTGCCTTTAGGGTTCAACATGCAAAAAATCCATGTGTGTGATATATAACGCTTTAAATATTTGATGTCAGTTTTTATTCCGACCGAACTTCTTTCAAACGCAATATAATAAAATACAATACATGGTTGGAAAGAAAACACCGTTTGTTTTTATTTTAAGAAATCATGGATGTTAAATTAAACATATTAACCTTCGAAATAGCACACACCGAGTGTATTGACTTAACTATTAGGAAAACTAAGTGAAAATATTCCAAGGTAGAAATCAATATAAAAATGAAGTGGAAATGAATGGTTTATTTTCTTGTTGCTTAGATACATTCTTTCAAACTGAAGTTATTTAAGTGTATGCATGATGCACTAAGCCATGTAAGCTGAGTAAAAGCTGCTTATTATCAAACTGCTACCATGCTGTCTTGATTTCTGGTTTGCGCGTATACAAACCTGAGGGGCGGTCCTTTAAACGCAACATACTGACATACCAAACTGACTAAAACCGATGCGCATACGACGAATACATCTACTTTCGTTTTTTCATGTCGGTGTGATGGAAACTTCAAAAACGCAATCGCTCAAAAACGTTATAGTAAGTAAGAGAGCAAGCCTTCTACCACACGTATGTTTTCGTCACAAGGTCAACACAGATAAATGTACGTCTCGAACTTAGTTAGGTTTTCAGACAAAATTGTAATGTTGGAGCATCAGTGCTCTTATCTAGTAATGGTTAAGTCCGTGTTTCAGAAAGCTTGATATAGATGTTACAGTTGTTGAATTAATGAACGTTAGCGCGTTTCTTGTGCGTGTGTCCGGAATGTTACTTCATGATTCGTGTGCAACGTGAAATTAATCACTAATATTTACCATCGCAATACACCGTGTCGCGCGTAAAAAACGTGTCTCCAGCTAAATGTCAAGATCAAACTTCGCAGGTTTAAACGTCACAATTAGAGTTCAAATGTCACATGTGAGCATAATACGGCAGGTAAAAGGTACACTTTGGACATAACTCAGCTTGTTCGGACGGTAACTTAATTATTCACAGTGCAATTATAAACTTACTTTCCACACATGTTCACCATGGAATGGTTTGTCGCGTGTAAGACCCGTCTCACAAGTTCAAATATCTAGGAAACATTTTAAGGTGAAAGGTCACGTTATGGCATGATAGAGTCTCTGGACAGTAAATAATCATGGATCCATCATGTATTTGAAAATAATTTACCACAAATGTGTATCATTTGTACATGCGTGGCGTTCCATAAAATCAAAGTCTAAATGCGAGGTTAAATGTTAATACCGCCTTCCGGTCGGTAACCTCATCATAGTACATGTACGTTTTGCCGAGCATGCCTCCGGAAAGCTAAATAAATAGCCATTGCCCAATGGGCGAGTGTTTGTGGTTGCGAGCGTTAATAAATACTTATAACACTCATGAATAAGCACAATATTTCGAAATCCGGTAATAAAGATATCCAACTTATTGTATTGATCTTTTAATTATTGGAAATAAGACCAGTACTGATTGTTTTGAGCGTTTTTTATTCAATGGCATGCACTTAAATAACACACTCTCTGAACAAGTCCGTCTAAACTTTAGCTCCTTTCATTATTAATGATGATGAGAAATGCTTCTTTAGTTATCTAGTAACCAAACTATATGCTTGAAGTGCAAAAATATTGTGTTCATTGTAAAGTACAATAAATCACGTGTATTTGGCCAATCGTTCAACGTCCAGATATTCCTGTTAGGCGGATATAAATATGGGTATTTCACGATGTTTAACTATTAAACATTTAGCGATTCAATTATTTAACAAAAAATAATGTTTTTGACGTAATTTTGAATTTCGGAGAAAAACTACACGTACATTTTAAGCAACCTTCTGTATGCATTTGTATTTTACATTCTATTTCAGTATATGATTTTTTGTTCCCGATTTTGTTATTGTGTAGGTCTTTCAAAAGCGGTTCAATGGCAGTGAAGATTTTTATCGGACGTTCAGTGACTATGAAACCGGCTTTGGATCTGTTAATGCAGAACACTGGCTGGGTAATAGTTTATGCCACTTGTTTATGCTAAAGATTTTACGAAAATATATTAAAAAATTTCATTAACATGAAACTCATAATACTCCTAAAGGATAGTCTCTAATGCATGTTGTTTTGTTCAAAAAAAATTATGATATAACTACATTTTGTTAGGAATGAACTTAAAATACATATGATTGTCTTCAAAATAAGTTGTGATATACGCACAGTAATTTGTGTGAATGTTTTGATTATGTTTCCTGAATTTTATATTTGTATCTATATATATGCAATACAATAAACAATGGACAGACATCTAACATATCAAAGTGAACATTCAACAAGATAAACATGGCTGCTCTTAAGTTCCTACCCTAGTTGACTGTACAATACTTATCGAAGATAAGACTGTTTGACCTTGTTTGTTGTTATTTCAAGTGCCTCAATTTTCACTTCACACAGATATGGCCAAGGCACACATTCAGACTAACTTTCATCGTCATAATTGTCTGGAAAATCAGATTAAGTGTTTCTAAACATGTCTTGATCTTGCGAGTGAATGAGTAAATAAGAAATCCAATCATGCACTCTTTATGTGTTTTACTTATGTAAATCTACTAACAAGGAAAGAGCAAATACTGGAATATGAGTTGTTTATCTCTTGTAGACCGTTTGTTGGTGAAAATAAAGAAGCACACATGATCAATCTACGGCCTAAACAGTATCGTGTTGTTAAACATGCACGTATTACGAGTCTTTCTATAGTCATTAGTGATTTGCATTGTCGACTTATAATTCATAGCTCATTTTAATGGAAGATAAAGAGATTAACCTATGTGCATCACAATCTTATTTGAAGCCCTGCATTATACATGAAATGAAAACAACAGATTTAGCATTGTGCATGTATTGTGCATAACATTTATCCCAGCATAAAAGAACGATTTAGGTATTTCGTTAAAATGATTTTGAAGACATGTGGTACAGCAACATAATCAAACTTTCTTTAAATATGCGAAATTATAAACAATCATACCTTTAAAATTAGGCTTGACTTCAAAATGGAGTTTTATAAAAATGCATCGAAGATTGAAACGACGAACAACGGACAATTGACGATGGACGACTGTCATACCAAAATGATTATCCTTTAAACTCGTTTATATAAGGAAATATTTTAACTTGATTGTTCGATGATTTGTGTAAAAATTTACAAATGGAAGTTCAATTAGTATAACCAGGTTTACATACTAATCTTATCAATAAGATTGTACTTCTCTTATTTCCAGGTCTTAAATACATTTACGAGATAACTACACATGGTTATTACCAAGTCCGTGTGGACATTGTACGTTCGAATGGAAGCAAGGGGTATGATGAGTACGGAGGCTTTAGTCTTCAGTCTGGAACAAACTACACACTGAACATTGGGACGCGTTTACGGTCCAATAGTAGTAAGTGATTTAATCGTTGACCTTATTCTTGTTTCGACGAATTTGTTTACCCAACTTTTCACCTGCCTAATATCCAATTATATGTCTTGCAAAATGTCACGAATGGATACTGGTGCATACTAACATTGAAATGATAAAACTTAAATGAAATACTGTGAACTATATTAAAGAAGACGAAATAAGGATGAGGTAATAAGATGCTGTATTGACAATAAAGTACTGTATTTTGACATTTGACCTGATTGAAATACTTTGACGTATCACTGTGGTTCTCGTTTTCGACAATCCGTCTGGTAAAGATTTAGTTCTACCAAGTCGTTTCGAACTCATTCAATGTTACGTTTAGTAATGTATCAAAAACATTTCCGGAAAGACCGGAAGATTAACAAAAGACAATTTGTGTATAACTCCATCCTCTGGTAGTGGTTGTTTAAGAATAAAAAAAAGGAATTCGCAAACATGTATGTTTGATTTATCGGCAGCGATAGTTAAATAATTGAAGTATTCCGTGAATAATAAATCATAACATGTTTCATTTCGCAAAAATTGTAATAACTAGGCTTCGTCAGATTATATGTAGATGTTCAAACTCGTACACAACATACCTTGAAAGACAATGCTCCAACTACATGGCGCACATGTCTGTTGTGCAAGTAGTGCCAGTCGTTTTCAATTGTTTACAAAAAATGTCAGGTCAATCTTAATGACACAGTCTACATACACACACCGATCGGTTTTGACATTCAAACAGTTATGTTACACGGGAATTCCTTTAGTTAATGGGGAACGTAATTTTAAACGATAAAGTTTATATTTAAATAAACTAATACACTGGTATTTAAATTGAATTCTGTTTGTAAACACCGTGGTTTCTACAAACAACCGTGTTTCACACATATATATCAATCCGGTTATCTTAACATAATTAAAAAATACTAAGAATATAAGACACATTATAAATAAATAAAAAAAAAATAAGCGCACTCTCAAGCAAATGCATTGTGAAACAAATTCTTTTTAATTTAAATGAACTATATAGAATCACGCTACACCATTTAACAGTTACAAATTAGTTCACATGTTTAATATATTTACATGTGTGTCTTTTTGTTTTATCTTACAGTTCGCAACGACTACTCATTAAGTGATGCTGGTTTCGGTGCACCAGCCGGAAATGCCTTCAGTACGTATGATCATGACGGTGACCGTTATCCGAGTGGCAATTGTGCAAAACAGTATAAAGGGGGCTGGTGGTACAATGCCTGCATAGGATTCATCAATCTGAATGGACTTTACCGACCAGGACAAGTTGATAGCAGTGCCATGAATTATGACTCTTTCGAAGGTCTCGCTGCAAGCACCATCATGTTTAAACGGTTGTCATAACAATAGATCATTTTTCAACTGTGTAGATTAATCATTTACACCACCTAAACACCCGACTGAATACGACCTCAAACGCCTGTACGCAAAACGCTTCACTTTTAAAAGAAACTTTGGGCCAATTTGCGGTTTTGTTTTATTTGCACGTTACGTTAAAAAGGACTGATGCATATTTATATATATATGCACCAACATGTATGCACATGTATGTAAAATATGATACGCAGTAAATAGAACCATACACACGGTAGAATCATACATTTTACAGTCAATTTAAAAGATCGCATCCCAATAGTAAATGCTGTGTACTACACAACAGCAAACTCTCTTGATGCCTTTCATTGTAATTATAACCGTCTTCTTCTTCGTCGTATTCTTTTCGGCCACTCAGTTGCACACGCAGGCCCTCCAGTGGTTCTTTTATCCTATATCTGGCTCACGAGGCCATCGAGGCAATCATTTAGAGTATAGTACTGAAGCAATTGTTATGTTGCCATTCTGCCAGTCTGACCGGTCAAACCTGAACTTGTTGAATCCTTAGTTCGTTGTATTCCTTCTTGGCCATTCGAATCGACCCTCCGCTTCCGTAGCCTGGTTCAAAGTTGCGGGACGGGGTTATTTTCAGGAGCTTCAGTCGAACACCTTCGATGCATGTGGTCCGGCACTCTACCCATGACTGGAGTGGAAAAGGGTTGTGTGGAATATTAAACAAAACTGAGATTTTATGGATTATTTTATTTAAGAATGGTTGTATAGCATTATTTGGAAAGTTATTCAGTTGGCTTCGTATTTCATTTAATTCTGAATTTTGTGAATATGATTTCCATTAAGGTCGCAAGGTGCACTCCACATGATCGTTTCTAAGACTGGCATTAGGGTTCATTTATTAGTTTATAAACTAAAATAGGTTTCTCACCTGAATTACAATCCATTTTGCGAGATCGCACACATGCCTTTTGGCAACCCATGCGAAAGACGTCGGATCTCGGACAAATCCGATAAAATTTGACGAGGGCCGATAATATTTCCGAAATTGTCAGAACTCGTGTCCGACAAATAAAAACAATATGTACAACTTTGATTATTCAAAGTACTGAAAGTACTAGTGGGGCGATTTTGCTCAAAATTGTGGTCGTAAAAACACTATACACCGTGATGCCAACCAATCACCTTTGTTGAATAAGACAGATGGAAATAAGGAAGGGTGACAGGCTGTCAACATTATATATGGCTTAGCTATTGGGGTTCAAAGTAAATGCTGCTTTTTAAACAAGTCAGTGTCGTACGTGCCAATTCATAACTGCGAAACGTTGACAGAACAGATTGTCCATAAAAGAAATCCCTTTAATTATCATGAAAACGAATACAATGAAGTTCAAATTCCAATTCAATCAGGCAAGACCAATATTTTTTGGAAAACCCCTGAAATTCAAATACTTACTTCGACAACAGATGAAGTCTATAAAGCATTTTTATAGTTTGGTTATTGCAAGCCAACATATGAAACACTGGGATTGTACATGTAATTTGATAAGTGTAATGATATCTAATTAGAAAATCAAGCCGGCATGAAAATAGGTAACAAATACACTGGCTTGTATAAGATATTAAGCTATCAACAATGGCCATCTCTGAAGTTCTAAAAATATGTCCTTTGAAACAGAATTTCAGTTATTCCCAGCTAGATAGTTCATTTTAATATACAGGGTTTTTCCTGGCCACTTTGGGCAAAGGAGTCTGGTCAAAAAGGGATTTTTTTCGACAAAGTGGACCGACAAAGTGGACCGAATCGGGATTTTTTATCAACAAATATTGGCACATCAAACCTTTATTTTGAATAAACAGCATTTGTTTTAACTTGAATTAACAGTCTGTTTACACAAAAGCATTATTATGCTCAACACATTATTTGTTTGTTATAATTAATTAAAAAAAAATACTGACTCGCCTGTTTATTTATCCGTTTACGCTAAAATACTGCATAACAGTTTAATATCTTAGTTAAGTTTTGCGAAATGATCACAATATATTATGTTAGTAAATTTGAATGGCATATAACAATGTGAAGTCCATAACGCTTGTCCGAATGTTGCTACAGGCATGGCCTATAATTAGCTGCTGTGAAAGTGACAACCACAAGATGTATTTCGTGTGTAAGAAAAAGTTTAAAAACTGGCATGAAAAGCACGGGCTAATTATCATATAAAAACTTTGAAGCGCAGAGAACATTGAGATGTTCACTTTGAAGGTAAAAAATGTAGCGCGTGGTAATTAAATTGTGTCGCCCATATTGCGAACGCAGTTGATTTCTTAAAACGAAAGTACATAAATGCGCTGTATCGGTTAAGTGTAGATAGTTCAGTATTGAACCGATATTTCGTCGCTGTATACACCTTCCACGAGGACTGCGTGTAACTCGAGTGCTAATGCCACAGTGAAAAGACGTTACTTTGGATGGAACGCGCGCTGTAAGCTGTTTGTGCACATTTATACTAATTCCATGCGATCGAAGCTATTTTGTTTGCGAATGCAGAATCTGGATGAAAAGTGGTTAATTGCAGTAACGGACTTTATTCTTCTGTATACGTATATTATGTTAACTATCGGGCGAATTGCAGAAGGCAATCGCCCAAGTAACCCCATATTATACATACAGTTTTATTGCATTATAAGGTAAAGCAATTTGTAACGAATATCTAGAATGTAACGACGATATTAAATATACAAAAATCAGGTAGCTACCCTATCGTTGTGTAAGTAAGTAAAATTGCTGTTTTTCATTACCACTAAAATTATGTTTCCGGCGTGTTTGACAGCTTAAAATATATTAATAAAACTCATGTACAGATACAATTTGAAAAACACAACGGCTTCAAGGTTCTACAAAGTTCACTCGATTGTTTGGTTTGTAAGAAATATTATGGATAAAAACCACACTGGATCGCGGTATACAATTTGTTCATAGGTCTTTGTGGCGTGTACTTTTGTTTCCCGCATATAACCTTCAGCACGAATTTAGAAGAAACGTAAGGAATGATACTTATTCTTATGTTAAACTATACATTCGTTTTACCCTTCGTTCATCAAAATCAATCGTTGAAGCAACACTTTACCCGGTTTTAGGTTGCATCTCCTACGGGTTGGATGGATCTCATGGTTGCCGTTGCTTTTTGTCCAATGTGTGTCCTATATATAACTTAAACAAGAATTGAGTGATGGTTATGAACGCTCTTTCATAAAAAGGATTTCTAGTTTTGGATTACATCTGGAGTAGGGCGAAAACATTTCCATATATCAAAACAGAGCTGCCACTTAATAACGACAGAACCAATTTAGGAAAAATTAAGATAGATTGAATTGTATACCAAGATTTCGCTGGCTTGTCTTGGTTAATTGATACGAATGCGTGTTTGAAGATCCTGAAGAATTTCTATAGTCAGTTTTAATTATTGGTTTTCCAATAATTAGCAAATAATCCAAAAAAATATTAGACGTGTGAATACATTAATGAATGAATGGAACATCTTAATACCCATTACACACTGCCATCGGAATACAGTTAATATGTATTGTTAAAGCATGGAATGTTTTAAAAATCACGAAAACCATTTTATCTTCACCATAACAGCTGGTTTGGTACCTGACGTTTTTATATAAATGTTAAACACAATTGCGTTATATTGAGTCGCTACGTTTGTGTTAAATGAAACAAGATGGTGTAAAACAATATAACCACTTAGAACACATCAAAACAATAGTGTGACAGTTCATGAAGCAGAATTGTGTCGCGTTCTGAGAAACCAGGGCATAATGCTTGTGTGTAAATTGTCATCCCAGATTAGCATGTGCAGTCCGCACAGGCTAATCAGGGACGATAATTTCCGCTTTTATGACATTTTTCGTTTAAATGAAGTCTCTTCTAAGCAAAAATTCAAATAAGGCGGAAAGTGTCGTCCCTGATAAGCCTGTGCGGACTGCATAGTCCAATCTGGAACGACACTTTACGAACATGCATTATGCCCAGTTTTCTCAGTACACGACACAATAAGTCTTAATGAAAAAGATATCATTATTGATCTGCTGATTGTGTATAATGTAGTGTTGTGTATGTGTTGTTGTTGTTGTTGTGGTTGTTTTTCAAATAAGATACAAAAACGAGTTGCATAGGTATACAAAGATTTACATCATTGAAATAAATCATGTAACACAAAACTCTTCACATACTTAATAAAAAGTTCATATTTGGCAAACAAATACAGAAGTATTCATATCAAAATGTAAATGAAAATATTTAATCATCCTGCGAGGCAAATATCACGAGTTGTTTATGTGTTTTATAAAAAAAAAACGTATTAATGCCATTGAATATGTCCAAAATAGCGCAAAGGACATAAAGAAACGCGTTCAAATTATACACTAGGAGTGTTTTCGTATTAATGCAATATCACAGGAAAACTATCGCTGCAATTAAAACCCCAAATATAGCGAACTATTTAAATGTTACTGACGATTTTTTATCACAAGCTGTGTACGTAATTACGTAATTCGTGAAGCTGTTGAGAATGAGATACAACTTGGGATGAATAATAACGTAAAGTTAAGCCTATTGACCTTTGTCTAATTTAAGAAACAAACCTTTTAAAAACAAATGTTACGCAATTGTGTGGCACATTTCCAGCTAGTTTGGAATTCCTTTTTTCCAGAACAAATCAATTCGTCAAAAAATAATATTATTAATATTAAGTTGAAGACTTCCTTATTATCGTCCTGCTTTTGACAACGGATATTTGTCATTAAAAGATTGTTTGAATACTGTATTCATGGTTTAGTGACAATAACTAGTTCCAACACATGTGAATTATGAATGTCAAGACAACAGAATCGAACCAAAACCACTCAAAAGTTCTAACTCAAATTTGCAGCATTTTAGTGAGCCTTAGCAGAGACAGAAGATAATCACATTTACATGCATATGAGTACTTATTGTCTTACACGTTCAATATTGTTCGGTTCCACAATATATATGTTGCTCCATAAATAGAATAAGGGCATTTTTCAAGTTGCCTGGCGACTTGATCTTTGCGAATTCGACTTAAACCGCACTTACATACACAGTGGGACACATTTGCATTCATCAAACACCACGTACAGAAACAATTCAGTTCTAATGAGTCTTTCTAGAAATACTCTTAGAATCAGACAATTAAAGTCATAGAGAACATCACGCTTGGATGAAAAGTCGGTGGAGACAATATTTAGTTCTCGCATCTATTATGCGCACTAAATTGAACGAATCTTTTCGCGGTTATACTTTTCAACACAGTGCAGATTCAATCTAATGGTTGAATGTGTATTACAATTTACTTTAATATTTAATATGCAATTTGATGCTTGCCGTTTTCAGCGTTTAACTATAAAATATCTATTTAGACAGTACGTAACCTAGAATAATAAGACAGGTCTATATCTCTATGGAAACCTAACTACGCAACTAGAAATATCATGGTACAAGCCATAGTGGGTTGCATAATTTATTAAATGTTAAGCCTTATTCATATTCCACTCTGTCAGACGCAGACCACCGATCAGACCTCTTATTTTTGAGATCGCATGGTATGCGTCTGATGCTCTGTGAGGCCGACACGCGGTCACCTTACGACTGACGCATATTTGGTGTTTTGCTTAACAAGTAGGATTGGGACCAAAGAACGCAGCTTGCATCAACATGAAGCAAATGTTATAAGGTGTAAAAATACCAAATCAGACCCTCGGACTTTGCATTTTACTTTACCCAATGAGTATTATTTTAACCTTTTGTGTAGAGAACAACAATTCAATGTTACATTCTGAATATAAAACCGTTGGCCCTTGTGGTTTCAGAGGAAACAATTTGTGTACCGTTATTTTGCTAAATAGGTCTTTATAAATAATTTGACTTCATTGTGCGGCCAGTTGTGACCTCAGGTCACAAGTAATATAAGTGAGTAAAGGACCAATATACAAGGTTATATACCAAATAATATTGCACATATGGATGATGTAGCCCAGTGCGGGCGACCACGTGATGGTAGTAATAAGTAACTCGTAGTGGCGGCGCCCATGTAAAACAAGGTATTGTGCTGTTTTCATTAATTGCAATCTTTGTACATTTTATACTT
The DNA here is from genome assembly GCA_007657795.1 of Dreissena rostriformis. Lineage (NCBI taxonomy): Eukaryota > Metazoa > Mollusca > Bivalvia > Myida > Dreissenidae > Dreissena > Dreissena rostriformis. The sequence goes on along the minus strand of VMBQ01005447.1, from coordinate 27,126 downwards.
ACCAAATTCGAGCACAAACACTAAGGAATACAATCAGGAATGGTATGCAAATCGAACATAAAACTCATCTTTTTTCATTCTGAAAAATGTGTTTATACAGTATAACGATTTTTTTACCGTTTTGCCTGTGTTGAACCCAATAATGTGTTTTATTGAAATTATCAAAACAAACTCTTCTATGTTAACAAAGTAAACGGCGAAGCAATAGTATGTTGTTTATTTGCATTTATGATTCCGCTTAACATCATTTACGTAGGTGGATAAGTATAATTCAGTTAATAAATGTTTCCTTTATTTTGTTTTATCTATGAATGTACGTTGTTATTTGAAACATGTGCATAATCAAGGATCCATTCATTCTAGGTTAACGGTCCAAAATGTCATTGCATTATTATTAAAAAATACAATATATACGATATGATTTAAATGATCCAACATATTTCATGTTATAAAAAATTGTGGTACTGTTTCATGGTGTGGATTAAAGGTTTGATGTGAATTTTTTTTTTAGATGAAACGACAAGAACCTTCTTCACAAACCAGTTTCAGAAAAAAATAATATTTAATAAAAGTTCATGTTTTGTGGTAATATTTTGTTAATCATTGCTTCATTATTGACTCGCCTATTCTGGGATAAATTTTGAAACCCAGCGCGACTATCATACTTGTGCAACCAAGTGTGACCAATGCCGATGTATTCGTGTTTCGCATATAATCGCCATTTTAAATGGCATCTTTCAATAAGTAGTGCTATTCCGTATGAGATTCAGCTGACCTGCAATGAGTTTTCGAGAGGTAATGCGGTATTAAGTATATAAAATTGTATTTCTGCTTCGGGTCCCAATGTTACCACTGTTTTTGGTAAAATAAGGTAACCGGTAAGAAAACTGTACACAATCCAAACTCGATAAAGACGTACAGCCTACCGCTGAATTCTACATCGATGTTATACACTTCAGTGTTTTTGCGCCAGTCCAGTAAGTATGGTAGTAAATAGTTATAATATACAGAAATGTTTAGTCGAAACGGAGACATAACGGTTGTTATTTTAAAGTAGGGAGATACAAAATTCGCATGCTCAACTTCATATTATAAGGAACAATTCCTTTAAGTTTGAATGCCATACTTCGAAATCTTTAGGAAATCACCCGCGAACAAGTTTGTATCCACGGACAGACGTATGGGCCGAAAGACAGACACACATTCAGACGTCTGTGTTGATTCCAATATACTTCCCTTTGCTTCGTAACGGGGGGGGGATATAATTAATTTACACTATGTCAAGTAATTTTCCCCAACATCGTTATATATACGGTTTTTGTATGATTGTGTAACACCATTGCTGGGATATGTAGAATTAAACAGTGTATTTTATCAATTTTAGTGTTTTCATTTCTGAAAATGATGAGATTCCTAAATGTCATGTAACATTCTGTCTCCCATTTCTCTTCCACGAACCAAATTCCTTTTTTGACATTTAACCGATTGTGTAGCCAATTAAAATACAATGTGGTTTTGTATTTTGAGACGATTGCATATCATAGAAGACTTGTAGTACAAATTTTAAATAATTATACAATTTAAGAGTGAATGTAAACTGAACTACAACACTTGTTACTAGTTATTAAACTTTTCTTCTTGCTGGACTATCACCATTGCAAGCGCATTAAACAATTGTGTCGTGTTCTGAGAAAACTGGGCAAAATGCTTGTACGTAAATTGTCATCCCAGATTAGCAGTCCGCACAGGCTAATCAGGGACGACAATTTCAGCTTTTATGGAATTTTTCGTTTAAATGATGTCTCTTCTTAGCGAAAATCCAGTTTAGGCGGAAAGTGTCGTCCCGGATTAGCCTGTGCGGACTGCACATGCTAATCTGGGATGACACTTTACGCACAAGCATTTTGCCCAGTTTTCTCAGAACACGCCACAATTGTGTTTACATGGAATAATAACGCATGACCGCACTCACTATGTTTGGGAAGAACACAAATGAGCCTCACTCTGTGAAAAGGGGGTTTAATGCATGTGCGTAAAGTGTCGTTACAGATTATCCTGTGCAGTTCGGACAGGCTTATCATGGACGATACTTTTCGCCTAAACTAGATTTTTGCAAAGAAGAAACTTTCTTTAAACACAACATATTATATAAGTGGAACTTGTCGTCCCTGATTAGCCTGTCCGGGCTGCACAGGTTAACCTGGGACGAAACTTTACGCAAATGCATTAAATCCCCTTTTTCACTCAGCGAGCCTCAAATCATAGTTTATATACTACAGAAGAGTTGTTGATATTTTACAGTGTAGAATGCGTTTGAAATGAGTTTGTGCAAATCGAAAACATCTAATGTTCTATTTTCAATTTATTTATTTCAACGTTTCGATAAACATCTGCAATTTTCACATAATGTCTGAAGCACATTAATATATATAACAATATTCAACTAATTCTGTCAGCAGTAAACACGCTATAAAACAATAAGTAACAATGTAAATATTGGAAAACATCAAACAACAAGTCATTAGTTACAATATAGATGAACCACTTGAACAAACAATTCCAATCAAGTGTCATATTTACATAACGAGAATGATACGGCAATCTGATTATACAAAAATACGTGTATAATACATTCAATAAATAGCCATGGATTGATGCATTGAATATAGGTCAAGAAACTAGACGCCCAGGACCTCGATATGTCGGCAAAAGCCATTTACAAGAAAACAATGAGACATATAATGACATTATCGATAAAAGACAGTTCGGTCCAGACATAGAAAGCGATCTATATGTGGATTGCTCTACCAATGAGACATTTTCGATTAAATTGGTTTTGTATTGTTTATGCTTATCCGTCAAAACTTCAGTGTACATATAAGGCGTCCGTAACGTAATTTCATTGTTTAAACTAAAGAGGCAACATGAGACGGAATGTTAAACATCAACAAACAATATAGATATACACATGCACAATGATATGTAGGGTGTAACTGCTTGTTTGTGTGCTTGCCCTGTCGGCAAACTGAGATCCAGCAATCTTTAACATATTTTAAACAGGGATATTTATTAGCATAAATAAATATGTACTTTGCCTACCACACAATTTTGAAACAAGCAGCGGTAAATGTTCTCAATATAAACAAACTTGAATGTTTTTATTTCTTGGAGAAAAGTGCCAAATGCCGCAGGTCATTCACGTGAAAACAGAAGCAAATGAACTGCTCTGAGCAGCTTTTGTAAGGTTTCGTAACAATTTTAGAAATCAGGCAAAATATCATTAGACCAAATTGTCTCATTCAGTTGCATGACCGTTCGGCAAGAGATATGGCTTCTAGGTTTTCACATAGTTGCATTAAAGCCATGTAAGCCATGTAAGGAAAACTGCATTGCCTCCTGGTAGTCATGTTTTATTTAATCAAGAAGCGCTATACCACCATAGATTTTTTTGATTTTTTTTTTAAATAACAGTGACTTTCACCTTGATCCGACTGATTGGCCAAAAATGTAATGCCAACTTAAGACCACATGTTTTAAGCAGCATAAACAATTCATGCAAAACACCCATTGGTTCTATGAACCAAAAATGCTTAGTCCTAGTATTTTGTAACGTGATTTGTTCTATAGGCGCTTTCATTATAAATCAAATGGAGACTTACTTTTGGGCGGGAACAAAGTATGTACATGTTCACTCATCGACAAGAAAATAGGATTGTTGTCTATTTTATGTCTAATCCCAAACCATAGACATTTACAGTCGATGTTCAAAGACATCACACTTCAGATACAAATTGTTCTGTACTGTTTTTTGCTGGCGCCCGTCTTTATAATGGAAGATTAATATGCACATAAAGACTTATTCCAGACGTAATCTGACCCTAACAGGCGGCATAAAACATTCTTTACTTAGGTTGTATTAATATTAATGTGGTCAGATAAGAATACCATCATTGATGAACATGTTAATATTCTCCGTGTATTTATGTGGTCAGATAAGAATACCATCATTGATGAACATGTTAATATTCTCCGTGTATTTATGTGGTCAGATAAGAATACCATCATTGATGAATATGTTAATATTCTCCGTGTATTTATGTGGTCATATATGAATACCATCATTGGTGAACATGTTAATATTCTCCGTGTATTTATGTGGTCAGATAAGAATACCATCATTGATGAACATGTTAATATTCTCCGTGTTTATCTGATGCGACATGAAACGGTTGCGTATTCTCCAGCACTTTGGATAAATCACAGCGTTGCCTTGCATTTCATCGGACACAATTCTTCTTTGTACAGTTAGTGTCGACCTTATACTGTATCAAGTTCTGTAAGGTACAGGTCTTTGTCCGCGCCATTGGTTACGAATTCAATCACGAACGTTGCTTCATGCGAATAATGGCGCACGATGTTGTCATCCATGCGTACAAGAATTCTAAAACGAGAAAGACAAAGTATGCATTTTCGTCAGAAACGCAATTGCCTCTATTGTGTAAACTAGAGCTTATCACAGAAGTTACAAATTACTCCTAAGCCGCATATCGTTATATTAGCGAGTTTAAATAATTAGTTAACATAAATTGTAAGTAAGAAAAGTGGAAATACGTAGAACAATGCATGTAACTTTGCGTTTCTACTTGGGTACGTTTAGTACAAAATGATAGGATAAATAATCAGTTTGTTATGAGAATCAATGTTCAATATTTATTCGACATCTAGAAGCACATTCCACGAAATTTCCACCAAATGTTAGTCACACATGAACTGATAGCAAAATGATTAACTTACTAGAAACCAAATGGGGGTTCATAGCAATGCTGAGTAAAGATTAACCCATTCCAATTGTATAACCTCCTATGTTTTGTATTAACAATTATAAAACGGTAATAACGTGATCAGACTATGGCTAGGCTTCAATTATATTTATCAGAATAAATTAGTGCAGATAAATGCAATAATATGTTACCCTTTCTTAGATCTTTTGTAAGAGTTCTTAATTGATGTGATTGGTATATGATACTTTTCCTCGACCTGAAATGACAAAACATATGTGGCGTGTTCTGAGAAAACTGGGCATAATGCTTGTGCGTAAATTGTCATCCCAGATTAGCCTGTGCAGTTCGCACAGGCTAATCAGGAACGACAATTTCCGCTTTTATAGAATTTTTCGTTTAAATGATGTCTCTTCTAAGCGAAAATCTAGTTTAGGCAGAAAGTGTCGTCCCGTATTAGCCTGTGCGGACTGCACAGGCTAATCTGGGATGACACTTTACGCACATGAATTTTGCCCAGTTTTCTCAGAACACGCCACATATAAGATACATTTTAATCTTTCATATTCATAAAATGAACTGAAAAACTCCTAACCTATGATAACAATTAAATATATTGCAGTGGTGCTGAGAAAATGTGTGTGCGTTTATTGTCTTTTTCGCTAAAAGGAAGTCTCTTCTTAGCGAAAATCCTGTTTAGGCGGAAAGTGTAGTCCCTGATTAGCCTGTGCGGACTAAACAGGCTAATCTGGGAAGACTCTTTAAGCATATGCATTTAACCCTTTTTTCACAGAGCGCGGCTCATTTAGAAATGTTAAAATGAATTAACGAATGTTTTGCGCACTTATCTATAACTTTGATAAGCTCGACGTGTATCATTTGTGTGGAACAAAGTGAATGAAATGAGCCTCGCTCAGTGAAAAGGGGATTTAATGCATGGGTGTAAAGTGTCGTCCCAGATTAGCCTGTGCAGTCCATACAGGCCTATCAGGGATGACACTTTCCGCTTTTGTTGCATTTTTCGTTTAATGGACTACTCTTCCTGACGAAAATTCAGTTTAAGCGGAAAGTGTCGTCCTTGCACAGAATAATCTGGGACAACACTTTACGCATATTAATTGAAAACCATTTTCACAGAGCGAGGCTCGAACATACAACAATAATCAATCGTTTTCATCGATAATGCATCAGGCTTCAGAATGTCTTTCGCACAAATCTATAACTGTGATGAGGTCGAATTTAATCATTTGTTGGGAATATATTGACTGCAATATTTAGACAACAAACAATCGTGTAATCGGTATCATATATAATATATGTGGCATGTTCTGAGAAAACTGTGCAAAATACTTGTGCGTAAATTGTCATTCCACATTAGCCTTTGCAGTCCGCACAGGCTTATCAGGGACGACAATTTCCGCTTTTATGGAATTTTTCGTTTAAATGATGTCTCTTCTTAGCGAAAATGCAGTTTAGGCGGAAAGTGTCGTCCCGGATTAGCCTGTGCGGACTGCACAGGCTAATCTGGGATGACAATTTACGCACAAGCATTTTGCCCAGTTTTCTCAGAACACGCCACATATAAGGCTACAGTTTTCTTACCGCCTGTAACAATCCAAGTAGAGTGGGAGATCCGATCATGACCGCCGTAAACACATCCTCGTGTTTCTCGCGCACGTACACAAGAACTGAAATAAGTGGTTGCGTGTTCTGAGAATACTGGGCAAAATGATTGTGCGTAAAGTGTCGTTCCAGATTAGCCTGTGCAGTCCGCACAGGCTAATCAGGGACGACACTTTCCGCCTTAACTGGATTTTCGCTAAGAAGAGACATCATTTAAACGCAAAATTCAATAAAAGCGTAAATTGTCATCCCTGATTAGCCTGTGCGGACTGCACAGGCTAATCTGGGATGGCAATTTACGTACAAGCATTTTGCTTAGTTTTCCCAGAACATGCCACAAATAATTGAGAGAATAAAATGCGCTTGAATATTATCCCAATTTTAAATGTCCATACTTATGTTAAACCGTTAAATAAAGGTTCTCCATCCTTATAGTGGAATCATGAAAACTAAAAATGTTTAAGTGTTGATGTGAAAATCGGCTGAAATGCTTTCCGTCGCCAAATGTATAATAGTGCAAATTGTTCTGATTTGACTGAATTGACTCAGAACATCATATTTAAGTAGCCGATTGTAGACAGTGCTGGGTCAAATACATTTTTAATTAAGCCGCTCTCTTGGAAAACGAGACTTAATGTATGTGCATTAAGTGTCGTCTCATAATAGCCTGTGCAGTCCGCATCGGTTAATCATGGACAATACTTTCTGCTTAATGGAATTTTTCGTTTGAAGGAAGTCTCTTCTATACTAAAATCAAGTGTAGACGGACTGTGCCTTCCCTTATTTGTCTGTACGGACTGCTTAGGCTAAAGTGGGAACGACTCTTTACGTGCATTAAAGCCCAGTGTTCCCAGAGCGCGGCTCAATTTTAATAATTGGTTTATTGTGCTTAATATAATTGACTCACTGTGTGAAAGGGGTGGCTGTGGGGACGTGAATGAATCCATTCGGGGTCTCTTGGCCGGGTATGCACCGTCGTCTGCGCTGTCATAGTGATCCCCACTGCTCGTTATGCTACTAATAAAATGTATCGCGTTCTGAGAAAACGAGGCAAAATGCATGTGCGTAAAGTGTCATCCCAGATTAGCCTGTGCAGTCCGCACAGTCTAATCAGGGACGACAGTTTCCTCTTTCATGGAATTTTTCGTTTAAATGATGTCTCTTCTTGGCGAAATCCAGTTTAGGCGGAAAGTGTCGTCCCGGATAAGCCTGTGCGGACTGCACAGGCTAATCTGGGACGACACTTTAAACACAAGCATTATGCCCACTTTTCTCAAAAAGCGACACAAATAGTTTAAAAAAAAATGTGTGCATAAAATTGATACTTGTGTCGTATAAAATAGCGAGGCATGGAGTCTTTGTTGCGTAATTGTTGAAAATATATATAATTGTACTGTATTGTCAAGCATAAAATGCTCAAGCACCCAACGTTTTGTATATATGGTCGATATTGTATATCCGGGCAGCAGAATTTACATTAGTAAGTCATTCCTCATGTTTTTTTACTTCATACTCACACTCTAAGTAAAAAATCGCGATTTACTTCATTACGTTTACAAAGCCGGTAAACCATATTTACTGTCCACGATGGGCTGCTTCACATATCCTATCCCATAATGGTTTAATAATAACGTTATAAAAACACAATTCAGTTCAAGTTATATTTTATCAACGTGGGATCGTCTGTAAACTGCATGTAAACAAAGTTTACAAACCCTATACCGATTATATGTATACAAAGTTTACAAACGCTATACAGGTTGAATGTATACAAAATTTACAAACCCTATGGTTGAATGGATAGATAGTGTACAAACCTTGAACTGCATTCTTCATCCAAAACGACATTACTTAATGGACTGCACTGAAAACACATGACCAAATCAACTGTTAATTGATAATTAACCCAAGACTACATGCATATCATTAAGATTTTAAAAGAGCGAAAAAAGCGATGATGTTGTTAACGAAAGATTGATTAAGCCACTTACGTGTGAGACAGACAACGGTAATACATACTCAAGATTAAATTGAACCTTGCTCAGTATAAAGGGGGGTTTAATGCATGTGCGTAAATTGTCGTCCCAGATAAGAACGTGCAGTCCGCACAGGCTAATAAGGGACGACACTTTCCGCTTTTATGATATTTTTCGTTCAAAGAAAGTATCTTCTTAGCAAAAATCTATATTAGGCGGAAAGTTTCGTCCAAGATACGCCTGTGAGGACTAAACAGGCTAATCTGGGACGACACGTTACGCACTTGTATTAAATTCCTTTTTCACAGAGCGAGGCTTTAATCTACTTTTGTATCCAATTTTTGTATACGGCTAAATAGCAACCCTTTAGTTTGATATTCACGGTGTGCTCTATCCTGCGCAGTTTTATTTAATTTAAAAATGCATATGCTGGGTTTAGAAATGTACTTTCAAGACCCTTACATTTTCATTAATATTTTTTGTCATATTTGCAATTCAGTAATTCATAGACCAAATAAACACAGACTGATCGTACATTTGCGTAGTACAAATACAATTAAACTCGAGTTAAGCAATGAAATAATACCCGCATGTTTTCCTCTGTTTCGAAGGATGGTGAAAACAGTATAGGTTTCGTATGAAGGTCCGCCATCACGTAGAACTCGGACCGATCGGCAGGCTCGTGGTAGATATCTTCCCTCCGTTTGCGGGCCGCTAAATGATGACAGTATTTTTTACATTTGAACCGGGTTCTGGGAAATCAGGGCTTAATACATGTGCGTAAAGAGTCATCCAGATTTGCTAGAGCAGTCCGCAAAGGCTAATCAGGGAAAAAACTTGCCGTCTAAACTGGGTTTTCGTTTAGAAGAGGTTCCCTTTAAAAGAAAACTACAATAAAAGCGGAAAACGACGTCATTGATTAGCCTTAGCGGACTGCAAAGGCTAGTATGTTACGACACTTTACGCGCATGCATTAAACCCCGTTATCATAGAGCGAGGCACATTTATATTCTCAAAAAAAGACACACTCGAAAACAAATGCAAAGATGTCAGCGTATGGCATCCAACCACCATAGGTAATTCAGGCATCGAACAAAGGAATTGCGGCGAACGAAAGCCTCAATATGCTAGGGTAAATTGCAGTTGATTGCAAATTTTAACTTTGTGCTCATAACTGTGGGCATTGTGTTTTATTTTAACATGGTAATACACCTCCATCTGCTTCTTTGCCTCTTCTACTATTAACTCACCTTTGGTTACAGATGTGATCTCTGGTTTTGCTTTACACTGCTTTCTCTTCTCTTCATCCCGTATCTTGCGTTCAGCACCCTATCAGAATCGTACACGTTTATGTAAATTTCAATATACGTGTCGCGTTCTGAGAAAACTGGGCAAAATGCATGTGCGTAAATTGTCATCCCAGATAAGCCTGTGCAGTCCGCACAGGCTAATCCGGGACGACACTTTCCGCATAAACTGGATTTTCGCTAAGAAGAGACATCATTTAAACGAAAAGTTCCATAAAAGCGGAAATTGCCGTCCCTGATTAGCCTGTGCGGACTGCACAGGCTAATATGGGATGACAATTTACGCACAAGCAATATGCCCAGTTTTCTCAGAACACGACACATATGTGGTTTCATACAGTTAAATAGTATGCAAAAATGGTTTAATATACTTTCAACACGTCTGTTATTAAATGAAGTTAAGATTACTGTGTTTTTATTCAAAACAATGTTATCTAAGAGAAATATTCTGTGATAAAATCATTATTACATTCGGAAAGAAACGCGTTTAGAATGTTTCCAAACACTAGTCGGTTGACAAGCAATGTGCTTAAACGTGACCCGGTTGGGATTATAATAATATTTGGTTTAAACAGTATTTATTAAGATACTTTGAACATGACATCTGAATTACATTCCTACAATAATGGATAAGAAAACAAGTTACTATAAACTTATATGAATTCTTCTCCATGGATGTTCCTAGAGCGTTTAAGAAATTAGCACATATAACCAGTTAAAGCAATTAACAATTTGAAGTGTTTTTTTTTACATTAAAGTGTGCATGAGCTGATAAAATATATATTTAGACATGAAAGATAGAGCAGGGATAGAGTTAGACTGAGCGGAAAGACGAAGAACAGTAGCGGATGGACACTTGACAACATCAAACATGGCGGGCTGTTGCCAGTTAGTTGTATGAGAAACGTTTTGACAACACGATATATCGTTGGGCATTATATTTTTATTTTGCTCAGGGGTAAGGTATTCGCATCCTAAGAGTAGGTTGTTTGTTGCAAGAGGGCACGGGCATTTTTCCAAACAGAGTATTCCGAAGATGTTGCTGGTGCTGACAATGTAGACGGAAATGGTTTGCAGTTTCGATTTCTGCACCTGAGCACAAGTGATCTTCGGAATAGGTCATTATTGAGGGAACTGCACTCAAGTCGCAGTCTTGCGTGAAGAATATGAGCAACTCTTGTACCACTATTAAATAATTCCGACAATTTTGTGAGATTTCTGCTAAGAGAATAATAATACTTATATTTGAGGAGCTCAATACATTCCTTACCTTATCACAAAACACTTTGACTTGGCAGTAGCCCCTACTGACGGGGGTCGCGTCTGCCAGGGAGGCCGAGGAGGAGTCGAACGTGTCAATCTGCAGGTGCAGGGGCAGACCCTGAAATAAAGGGCAGAGGATGTTTATGTCAAGATGCCAAACAATGTTATGTTTTTGCTTGTTACATGTGTAATGCATTTGTAGTTAACACATCTAAACATGGTGTATTCATAGCATATTTAGGATTTTAAATATCAACCGTACAATGTTTAAATCTACTCGTTCTACAGTTGCTTTTTTAAGTTCGTGTATCGTTTCACTTTTTCGGATGAACAACGGAGTTTGTAAACAGAAGCCGATTACGAGATTCTTTTTCAAAAACAGAAGATGTACTTAAAGCCTCTATAACGCAAAAAACCAACGAAAGTTTCGTAACATATTTCGTAAAATAAATATAACTCAAAAACAATCAGTGGTCCATATAGCAATACCAAAAATTTTAACTCTAGATGTGGTCTGCTAACATAGATTTAACAAGATAAAAAAATGCTCTTTTTGTTTTTGTTGTGGTACAATATATTCAACACATGTTCATGTACAAATTTAGTNGCTGAGGCAGTGGATCGCAACATTAACCTGAAAAGAAAAAAAGAAAACATGAATACAAATGAAATACGACGTAAACTCTTCAATGGCGAGTGAAAATTTGAGTATAAATCATCAATATATACAGAGCAAATGAATCTTCACGTGAATGTGCTACTCAACAGTAAGTAGCGTACACAGTAGAAGAACACAGGTTTAGAGTGGACTTAATGACAGGAACAGCACAGAATGAAAAACAATAAACTGAAATACGACGTAATCGATTCAATCGCGAGTGAAAATTTTAGTCGTCAACAAAATATACAGAGTGAATGAATCTGCATATGAATGTGCTACTCAACACTAAGAATTGTAGACAGTTAACCCTTTGAGCGCTGGAATCGGATTGTGAAGGCCTTTGCAAACAGTTTGGATCCNTTGTAACATGTAGTTCCACTAGAGGGTTACACATCACTCTTGCACTAAATGCTGTTTTTTACACAAGAGAGGTTACACATCACTTTTGCAAATAAATTTCTGCTATGCCAAAGAGGTTAAACATAACTCTTTCAATGAATGTTGTTGGTAAACCAGAGAGGTTACACATCACTCTTGCAATGAAATTGCAGCTATGCCAAAGAGGTTACACATAACTCTTTCAATGAATGTTGTAGATAAACCAGAGGGGTTACACATCACTCTTGCACATAAATTGCTGCTATGCCAAAGAGGTTAAACATAACTCTTTCATTGAGTGTTGAAGGTACACCAGACAGGTTACACATCACTCTTGTACCGAACGATGTGCATTATAGAAATGCGACTGTAGATGCTGTTTCTGGCGGAAAGCCTTCCCACACACGACACATTGGAAGGGTTTCTCTCCAGTATGAACACGGATGTGCTTCACGAGGTCGCTACGGGACTTGTTGACCCGGTCACACAGACGACACTTGTAGTTGCCGTCTGCTGTACGTTCCATCAGCTCACCTGAAACATTAACAGATACAAGATTCATTATGGCATAGACTTTCGCCAACAGACTTTCTTTAAACAAAAATTAAAATAAAAGCCAAAAGAGTTGTCACTGAATAGCCAGTGCGGACTGCACTTTACACAAGCATTAAGCCCATCAGCTCGCCTGAAACATGGAATAGATACGAGATTCATTCTGGCAGAGATAACATTTTGTACTGAGAGATACCTTAGAGAAGAGGAAGGTAGCAGCACAAGTTAGTGGTAATGAGCCTGGTTCTGAGAAAACTGAGCTTAATGCGTGTGATTAAAGTGTCATCCCAGATTAGCCTGTGCAGTCCCAAAAGGCTAATCAGGGACGACATTTTCCGTCTACACAGGATTTTTGTTAAGGAGACATCTCCTTTAAATGAAACATTCCATAACAGTTGAAAGTGTCATCCCAGATTAGTCATTGGGGACTCCAGAACCCCGCTCATATTATAGCTGACTACTATGGTAATATTACTAGTACCAATTAAATTGCAAACAAGGGACAAAATTGTCACAAAGCCAGGTTTTCAATTTCACTATTTGAAATAGATAACGGACACTAAGCTTAATGTTTAAACATACTAAGTGTCCCCATGACCTAGTTTTTGACCCGACAAGGCCCATGTTCGAACTTGGCCATAAGATCATGTAGATTAAACTTGTGACCAAGTTTGGTGAAGATAAGATGAAAAGTATTTGAATTAGAAAGCGGAAACCATTCTCAATGTTTAAAACGCACTAAGTGACCCCGTGACCTAGTTTTTGACCCTAAGCTGAATGTTAAAACATACTTTGTGTCCCCATGACCTAGTTTTTGACCTGACAAGGCCCATGTTCGAACTTGGCCTTAAGATCATCTAAATAAAACTTGTGACCAAGTTTGGTGAAGATCAGAATTAAACTACTTCAATTAGAGAGCGGACATCATTCTGAATGTTTAAAACGCACTAAGTGATCCCGTGACCTAGTTTTTGACCTGGCAAGGCCCATGTTCGGCCTTAAGATCATCTAGATAAAACTTCTGACAAAGGTTGGTGAAGAACGGATGAAAAGTACTTGAATTAGAGAGCGGACACCATGCTGAATGTAAAAAAACGCACTAAGTGACCCCATGACCTAGTTTTTCACCTGGCATGACCCATATTCAAACTTGACCTAGACATCACCTAGATACAACTTCTGACCAAGTTTGGTGAAGATTGGATGAAAAAAAACTCGAAATAGAGAGCGGACACCAGCTTGTTCCGCCCACCCGCCCGCATTCGTCAATCTAATAACCAGTTGTATTCCTTCGGAAAAACCTGGTTAATTATCAAATGAAAAATCCTGTTGAAATTCCGCTAGTCTTTTTAATCTGAAGCAAACCCTTATTTCAATGTACAAACATTTTTAAACACATAAATAACCAGCCTTTCTTTCTAAGAACTATATATTGACACGTGCCAGTGATGTAATTTGGTAATATCACTATCACAGTGCCTATAGCACTTTACTTTTTACGATCTGTGTTGGGAGAATAAAGCGCGACCCAGATAACATTTTTAAGGATGTCTTTTTTAATATATCACCATTTTTAATGGGATAAAGTGGAGAGCCCGCTCATTCATGAGTTTTCTGTAGGTATCATGTTTTTTTTTTAACAAATAAGTTTTTTTTTAGTAAAGTGCAACCGCGCGTTTTTAATATAAAGTCCCCACACTGATCCGACATTTTTCTAACCGTTCAAACGTGAAGTTGCACTTATTTGTTTTTAAAAAAATCATGATACCTATAGAAAACGCTAACGAATGAGCGGACTCTCCACTTAATGCCACTAAAAATATTTAAAAAAAAGACATCCTTAAAATGTTCAAAAAGGAACTACGCTGTTGATTTTGAAAACAGGGCGCTATGAAATGTTTGGTCGACGGGTATGCTGGTGAGTCCAATAAGTATGTTTGTGTGCGGACGCAATACAAAATGCATAGAATGTGACATTCTCAATGGCATGGTGGTCGAGAGAGTAATTGCCTACGCGTTGGCGTGATATTGTGTCGACACTAATTCAAAGAATGACAGAATTGCCGGCGACACGGCTTTTACACACATTCGCTTAAGTATTTGTAAGTATTTACAATTGACAAGAATACGTATTACATTAGTGCATGTCTTTAACAATCAATGTGCTTTTTAGCACCTTCATTAAGTTTCTAGCGAGAAACTTCGAGTTGTTACACAAAACAAACGTTCGAACGTTGTATATATTTGCATAAAACGGTATTTGTTGCAGACCATACAATTATAGAGTAACAAGAATAGATTCAGTTTAACGTATTACCTTAACCGTTGAATTCTTAGGCGGCCGATCTCCATTGTACTCCAACGTAAGCGCATAGTACTGGCCTGAAAACAGAAATGGTACTTTATGACATTCTGGGAAAACTGGGCATAATCCATGTTCACAGGCTAATCAGGGACGACACTTTCCGCGTTTGAGGAATTTTTCGCTTAAAGGAAGTCCCACCTGAACGCAAATCCAGTCTTTCGGAAAGTGTCGTTTTACACACAATCATAAAGCCACGTTTTCCCAGAGCGAGGCTCTTTTGTAAATAAGAGTTGAAACTTTGAAGTGTTCTGGTGCAGTGCCTATATCCGCCACATTTGGAAGGTGCTTTGACGATATTTTAAAAAGCAGCGAACCGATCAACACAAAATTAACAAAAGTCCTGTCAAGATCAATGTGAATTTGGTGTCATGTATTGGGCTAATTTCGACTACTTGACATTGGAAATACCATGATATAAGCGACGTGAAAGGCCTGAAGTGTGTAAAAACCGATTGTTAAAGTGCAAAAATCCGCCCCCCCCCCCCGCTCTTAAAATATTAAATATATTAGAAATAATAGTTAACATGTAATTTGTTATCAAAAGGAACTTATATTTAGTCCAGAAACAAATGCAACAACATTTGTTTATACGGAGTTCATTATAAAGTTGTTTAAATGGTCATTGTTGTAAGATCGTTGATTTCGAACCACTATAGGCTTATTCTACTGGATTGTTTATTTAAACTTTATAATAAACAGAAGTTGATTTTGTTATTAAAACGTTTTTGAGATTTCATTTAATACTACTCAAAATGTATTTATAATTTCCGTATGAAAATGTAAACATCAAGGCGTTTAATGACAATACATGTGTATGCGCAGAACAAGATGATTATAGTATGGCGTGGCCACAAAGGGATCTCAAAATTTCGCATGCGCGCACTGAAACACAGATTTTTACAATGCCGTGTATATACATTCAAGGGTTTGTATAGACGAAGTAAAGAAAAAATGAAGAAAATCACCGGAGCAATACGAAAGTGTCAGTTTTTTTTAATGAACTCATCTTTATTGATTAAGCCATACAAAAATAATAGCTTTTGTGTAAATGCTAATTTGGATGCGGCTCCGGAGTTTGGGCTGAGATGGAATAAGTCTCAGCACCATTAGTGATAAATAAATATAACCGTTTGTATTTGTGTTATATGTAAGGCAATCATAGTTAAAAACGATGTTGCTAAAGTAATGTATACATTTGGGATATATATTATGTTCAGTGTACGTAACTGCTGAATGAATGGTTGCAATACAAAATGGGATGCAATTTCACCATTCCAATAGCGTTAAGTTCCTCAGTTTGAACATGGATTTGAACAACACTGTTATAACATGTAATTATATATTATTATTTATTAATTAATAAATATTGTACAAACTTTATCCGGGAACAATGTTTTGAAATAAACCGTTAACTACATACGAGTCGTGTTCTGAGAAAACTGGGCATAATGCATGTGCGTAAAGTGTCGTCCCAGATTAGCCTGTGCAGTCCGCACAGGCTAATCAGGAAGACACTTTCCGCCTTAATTGGAATTTTGTTAAGAAGAGACTTCATTTAAACGAAAAATGTCATAAAAGCGGAAAGTGTCGTACCTGATTAGCCTGTGCGAACTGCACAGGCTAATCAGGGACGACAGTTTACGCACATGCATTATGCCCAGTTTTCTCAGAACACGACTCATACGTTTATCAACACTAAGTTACCTTTGTTGACATACGTGATGCGATCATGCTCGATTTTCTGAGTTGCGGATATGGGGCACTCCAGAAAGTACTTGTACCCCACAGGGTCCTTGTCTCTGGTGATGAAAGTTATAATATGAGTCTTTTTCTGGGAAAATGGGCTAAATGCATGTGCGCAAAGTGTCGTCCCAGATAAGCCTGTGCAGAATCAGGGACGACTCTTTCCGATTTTATGGAATGTTTCGTTTAAAGAGTACGTCTCCTTTAAGCGATTATCTAGTTTTGGCGGAAAGTGTCGTGCCACATAAGCCTGTGCGAACAGAACAGGCTAATGTGGGATGACACTTTACGCCCACGAATTAAGCCCGGTTTTCCCAGAAAGAGGTTCATATACTGCTAAGGGGATAGGTCTGAGGCATCGAAATCGTTTTCTAGACTTCGTATGGCATTCATTACCCGATAATTATTGAAGAAACATAAGTGCTCAGCATCTTATATTATTTTCACGTGACTTTTGTTGCCCGGACATTGTGGTTATAAACATTTATTCTTCAAACGTCACATTTAAACACCAGTGCAAAGACAATAACAGTCACGTCTTTTGGTTGCTTGCCCAGCCAAGTGTCTATGATTATAACAATAATCTACAATAATTATGATGTACTATACGCGTTGATTATCTCAGCACATTACTTTATAGCATTTACCTTACAAATATTTATGTAATATTTTATGTGTTTTTTTTCCCATTCCGGTCACTGAAGGCCAAAGTCGCCTAGATGTGTCGCGTTCTGAGAAAACTGGACAAAATGCATATGCGTAAAGTGTCATCCCAAATTAGCCTGTGCAGTCCGCACAGGCTAATCCGGGACGACACTTTCCGCTTAAACTGGTTTTTCGCTAAGAAGAGACTTCATTTATACAAAAAAGACACTAAAGCGGAAATTGTCGTCCCTGATTAGCCTGTGCGGGCTGCACAGGCTTATCTGTGATGACAATTTACGCACAAGCATTATGCCCAGTTTTCTCAGAACAGGACACATATGCGAATGTCTACAATATTTTGATAAGCCCGTCATACAATCAAGCCACGTTGTGCGCACGTGTAAACGTACATTTTGTTGACGTTTCCCTTGGAGTAGCGGTCCATCGGCAGTGTTTGCCACACCTGTTTCACGTACATGGGCGGAGCAGACTTCCGTCTTTTGTCGACTTTGCCAGGTGTTTCCGTTTCACTTTCACTTTCTGGATTCTGGATTGTGAAGGTAAAACAATTGGTCGCTTTTACAACTCCATGTGTGCAGCAAATTTTGTACCAATTATAATACACCCGAAAGTGAACGTTTTTTAACAAAAGATGTCTTTAACAAATCTGAAAATATACGGATTCAGGATCTTAAAATAAGTTATTGCTTCTCATAAAATATTTAGTATGATCGTATGGGATTGCACTATTCAACACAACATCCTTTTAAACGGCAATAATGGTTCACGTTTAAGTGTATGTATCTCATCATGATTGGTAAAAGGAGTTTCGTGTCTAGTGTTTTTTTGTTGTTATTATCAGTTCGTACATCTATCAATTCAGATACAAACTTTAACTACAAATTGCGCGGCAGAGGCCGACGCGTATCCCCACGCCGAATGTTTGACCTAGGTGTGCCCAAGGGTTGGTAATGGGGCCATGCATAGTTGAGATTGACCGTATTGTCATAAGAGAAGTTCAGTATCAATTAGACGTGAATTGGTGTAGAAATGAAGAAGTTATAGTAAAAGGCAATTTTGGGTGGGTGTGACCTATGTGGACAGGGCACCCCAGGGTTGGTAATGGGGCCATGCATCGTTGAGATTGACCGAATTGTCATAAGANTTATTACAATACGGTCAATCTCAACTATACATGGCCCCATTACCAACCCTGGGGCGCCCTGCCCACATAGGTCACACCCACCCAAAATTGCCTTTTACTATAACTTCTTCATTTCTACACCAATTCACTTCTAATTGATACTGAACTTCTCTTACGACAATACGGTCAATCTCAACTATGCATGGCCCCATTACCAACCCTGGGGCACACCTAGGTCAAACATTCGGTGTGGGGATACGCGTCGGCCTCTGCCGCGCTATTTCTAGTTGCCCTTGTTATGAGGAGCATATAAGAGCCAAAGAGTGGGATAGCTCTTGAGCTTATTACAACACTGATAAAAGAACAAATTCTCACGAAACAAAATAGAGAACTTATTGTAAACAAATTAGGAATGAATTCTTGGTATAAGATGTATTTTCAATGATTAATTGCATGGTTCGCTTGATGAAAGGTTACGTTTTCATCTTCCCAATAATAGGAGTGGTGAAGCCAATAATTGCTAAAGGAGGAAGCTGTAGTTAAGGGTATGGCTAATTCCTGTTAAAACCCAAACTGTGATTCATAAAAAAAAACGGCTGAATTAAAAGACGTATCACTTTTTTTGGAAACCAGACATCCATTGGTGGGTAAACCAGGAAGTTCAGATTTGGAATCATGTGGCATGACTGATTTACGTAAACGATGTTTTCTGTGTGGGTTGTGGTTATATTTTATGTCTTCAAGACAGACAGAAATAAAATTCACTGTGCTTTTATATGCACTCTTAGGCCTTTTATCACTAATGTATTGTGGGTTTTTATGCCTTTTTATCATCATTGTATAGTTGGTTCTTAGGCCTTTTATGTCCAGAGTATTGTTCTGGTATTTACAATCAATAAATCATGTTCACCTAAATTGTGTTACCAGAAATACAAAATACTTGTTCAAGTTTGGTTAAGTTACTGGTTTAAGAATACAGACTTTACAACAACAAAAATATTAAAAGTAAGAATAACTGGAATATCATGTATTGCAGTGACAATTTTTTTAACTTAATGCCTGATTAGATTTTACAACGTTTTGTATTGTAATGCCTTAACATGAAAAGCAGTTATTTGCTTTTAATCCATAATTTTATAACTTATGCAGATATAATTTATAAAAAGGAAGGCTGACACAATATTTAAGATTTCGTGTGAAAGCTAAGGCAACATTACAGGTGTGAAATTAACCCATTTATGCCTAGCGTCTAGAAAAAAGGCCTTGGCAAACAGTGTAGACCCAGATGAGACTCCGCATGATGCGGCGTCTCATCAGGGTCTGCGCTGTTTGCTTAAAGGAATTTCTGTAAGAAATATTCTAAGTACAGAAATAAATATACTAGACATCCCTAATTTTGGAAATAAATTGATTCAATTTAGAAGGATAGGAGAATCCGCTAGGCATAAAATTAGCATAAATGGGTTAAAGAATTGAGCCAAACTTAACTAGTTTACTCCCTTTGGAATACAGTATACTAGTTTCACAAATTTTGCTTTCTTATGGGGAATTTGAGACTTGTATTTATTGTACTACGTAGTTTACATAACTGAAATTGAGTGACTTCTGTATGCTTATTGTCGTAATTGATACATACATGTAGTATTAAACGATTAATTAAATCATGTCCTTATTTATGGTAAATTGAATAAAATTAAGGACTTGAGCGCGATCTGAGAAAAGGTGCAGTTCTGTTTCCAGCTTATTCTGCAAAATGTCAGTTTAAATTTATAAGACTTGTACTCAAATGTTTCCAAATAATTAACTTGTGTTTCTAGAGTAAAAAGAAATATTCAAAACAATTAACCCAACAAACTTATTTAAAGATTAAAGATTTATCTTAAAACCAAACTTAGAATAATTAAGTTATAATTTATGCATGCTATCTGCTTTTTGTTAAGCTCTTTCTATTTTAAGGAATTTATATTTATTTGTGTACATTATTACATTAAGAAGGACATTGGACCAAAAACAACATTACATGGTAAATTGATAACTAAAATGATAAACCCGTAAAATTTCATTAAAAAAAGAAGAGTGGAATATTATTTTCTTATGGGAGCAGTCATTACCAGTTATACAAATGATTTAAACAGAAATACATTATAATGCAAAATTATTATCCCCACGCTTNCCCACATAGGTCACACCCACCCAAAATTGCCTTTTACTATAACTTTTTCATTTCTACACCAATTCACTTCTAATTGATACTGAACTTCTCTTACGACAATACGGTCAATCTCAACTATGCATGGTCCCATTACCAACCCTGGGGCACACCTAGGTCAAACATTCGGCGTGGGGAAACGCGTCGGCCTCTGCCGCGCCATTTCTAGTTAAAGATGATTTTATAGCCTTTAATTGGTCATATTACCAGGTGCAAAAGTATGTTTTTTTTCCCAAAATCCGTGTTCAACATCCTCAATTATTGTTTGACTATTTATGCTTAGTAATAGATATAATAGGCCTAGAAATAATGAATTTTGAAGTTGCAATATTCATTTACTTATATGATCATATGTTAATGTTTGAAATGTTCCGTTTCGTTTAAGTTTTGATTAAAAGTTTAATTTATACATTAAACAATCATTTTTTTCCCAATTTAGAGTGAATTTCAAAATTGTACGGTCATATGTAATTTGTTACCAAAATGATGAGAAAATGTCATGAACAGCTAAATTCTTAAGTAGACATGTCAACTAAGAGAGGCATTACAGCCCAGTAACAAAAAAGTAAATGGAATTGAATGCATTACATGTTATTAGCATACACAGGGCAGCAGTACCTCACATTTTCATGATAATTGAAAATTAAATACAAATTATATAAACAAACATGACTTAAGCTTTGACAAAAAGTAAATTTCAACTAGGCTTACTTTCTACCCGGTATGTTCAACGGGCGACATGTAAATGACACGTTTCTGTAATAGTATGTTAATATTTTTTGTATTATAATTTTATTTATAATAATATTTTGCTAATACAAGTACTTAAATCATCATTTAAAGTTATACATACCACCACTTCTTTTTGCTGCTTAGGAGATGTGCACTGGTCACCGTACCCGCTATCTGGTGACTTTTGGTGGGATGTATCCGCTTGCGGCCCAGTGTAGAGCGCATGCGCACTCTGCTGACGCATCAGCTGAATGTACCTTTCGATCATGGAATTTGAAAACGCCGAACATGGGCTGATCTCGCTTTGAGTCGTCAATGATGGAAATGCGTATTGCGCATGCACAGGTATGTGTAAACTCCCGGATGCAACAGTTTGAACACTAGTCGTTGAGGGGTAATAATATAAAGGAGGTGGAATTCCTACAAGCGTGTTTGCATCCAGTTTAATCCTTGGTTCAGTGGAGTGAATACCTTCGGTAATAATCGGAGTCAGGTAAGGGTTATCAACAAATCCGGTTGGCAAAGAATGAGCTCTCGTTAGCGCGGAATGTTTTAAAAGACTAGCACTAATGTTGGATTGTACCTTTAAGGCGGTGTGTGATCTGACATCCATTTGAGCACTTGTAGTCGATGCAATATGCAATAAGGGGTTAGTAATGATGGAATGAGAATATGTCGTCATGTTTTCAGCCATCGGTTCGTAACCGTCTGAAGTTGACACATGGAGCCGTTCTGATACATTATCCATGTACGAGTTAGTTTCGTATTTGTTTGCAGAAGAACTTGACGTTTCTATAGCACTGCTTTTACTGGTCTGTAATTCAATTTCCGTTATTTCAATTCTGCTAGACGTTAGATTCGAAACAGCTGTTTCCAGCTCACTCTTTGCCTCAAATTGCTCTGAACGCTCGTTCATTCTTTTCTTGAGTTTCTCAGTCAGTTTCTTAACCAAACTCTTTGAGATTTCCTGCGGCTTTTCATAGTTGATAGCTTTATTTTCACGGTGACGGCGCCCGCTTCCGGTTGGTTTAACATAAGAACAATTTATTGGTATAGGAGATGCCGTCATTATTAAAGAACTAGACACGCACTCTTTACCCAAAGTTTCACTGTACACAATACTACTCATTCCTGACATCGATAGCGTCTCTGACGTCATGATATCATTTGGCGATGACGTCATGAGATCTTGAAGTGACGTCTCGTCATCAACGGTATGAATCACATTCTCATCGACGTCAGGTGACAAGCATGACGTTTCCACACAAATCTGTATAAACGAAAAATAGCCCTTATGTCACAAATGCTTATTCATAGATGAAAGAATATATAACCCCGAAATATGATGAATACCGTTTTAGCGCTGTGCATAGATTGTCCTTTAATAATTTGTCCTACCAGTTAAACCATACTGGCAGACACATTTCATCTCATCATTTACATGAAAAAGTTTCGTCTAATTTTGTATGTCTGTCTTACTAAACCTTCTCTACGATAAAGACTACAATCGTAATTAAAGGTACATGCAAGTTCAACTATGCGTGTCAGTACACAAAACTGACCAAGCAGTTGAGAGAAGAAAAATCGAGTTTAAAACAACACATGATATGTCCGATTTAAGGCAATCCAGATACTAACCCATAACGTGTAGATCTCTTATTAATTAAGTGTAATAGAATGTGTCTAAAGCTTGCAACACAATATCGAATATTGGCGATAGCTTCATTGTTTGAACAAACAATTGTAATCCATTTAAGTAATCACCGACTATTAAATATATACATAAACATGATCCGTGTATCTGCGATTGGCTAATTACAAAACAATCAATTTGGTGATTAGCAGAAATTAATCGACACTGTCCTTTGTACGCTTGGCTTGCGCATAAAAAACATTCAGACAATATAGAGTTAATAAAAGTACTGGATTTCAAACTTCCTGATTTGCTAAAAGTTGCTTTTCTAAATATTGAAAATATTACACTTACATTTCAAATAAATCAATTTAACAACAACAACATGTAATGGTATTGTTAAAAAAGAACAAGTTTTACAGCTCAAATATATTTAATAAAATCACGCAAAAAGAGCTAAAACAGTTGCGCTTGTTAAAAATGAAAATCTACCAAAAACTAACCAAACCTTATCACATACATCCCAATTTATAAACATCACTGCTACAACCTACATCATCTTATAAAACCCGCTCAAGTTGATTTAGGCACTTAATATAAAAATTCCACACGTGTGATTATAGTAACTTGAGCAACAAGTTACCTACATCAACAAGTTACCTACATCAACTAGCGTCTTGAGGCTGCTGAATAACTATAGTAAGCAATTCACGGTTGAGATATTCAGCCAGCGTTGCAAAGTGTTAAACTTTATGAGCTTTTCTCCTCCTTTTCCATTCCCAAGTTTTGACAATGAGTAGAAGTATTTAACACTACATCAGCAAGTACCCAGAAGCATATTTAGTTAGCATAATGCATTATGTTACCACAGGTTTTAAAAACCAATACGGATGCAAATTATCCTTAGTGGTTTAATTTTGTTTGAGTATTCGAAATACATATAATCACAGTTTTCACTATAACAAAACTCTTTGACAAATTCCTTTTAAAGAAAAAGCCGTTTCATGGCAGGGGACTCACCTTCGTCTTTAAAGTTATAACAGTATTTATGTATTTATATGCACGTTATTATTCTGTCAGTGACTGCACGTTATTATTCTGTCAGTGACTGCACGTTATTATTCTGTCAGTGACTGCACGTTATTATTCTGTCAGTGACTGCACGTTATTATTCTGTCAGTGACTAAACCACGTTATTATTCTGTCAGTGACTAAACCTATTGACCATGAAGGCAAGCACGTGGTGCATGCAACGCTTTATCTGCAACTAGTCTGCACATTTTCCTGCATTAAATCATTTAAATGGTTGTTTAAGTAAACAAAAGTCCATACGTTTGATAAATAGAGCCGCGTTCTGGGAATATTGGGCTTAATGCAGTACGCACAAGCACAAACACAGTGACAACACTTTCCGCCTTAACTAGATTTTCGATAAGAAGAGACTTGCTTTAAATGAAAAAAAACCATAAAAGAAGAAAGTGTCGTCCCTTATTGTATTTATTTTGTTATTTAACATTATTCTGTCATGCAACATTTATAACGAGCAACTTAACGCCGAAACCGACACGTTAACTCGTATTTGTTATAGAACCAAAATTGTGTCAATATGTCGTGTGAATAAATCCACGATGTAGCGTTTTTTCCTTTTAAGATTTTAAAGATGCTACGTCAATGATAGTAACGCACATATAAATTTGGCAAAAGAAGTGTTTGCAGTCTCTAAACTACCATCCCCAAGAAATGTATTCAATTTAGCATCGCTAAATAGTAGAACACTTATTTATTTCCAAATTTCATTACTGTAGTTATGAAACGTAAGGGCTAACTGATTTAAAAAAAATTACGGTTGATTATGGACAATTTAAGATCCACAATAACATATAAACAATACGCTTCGACATCGTTTTTGCGGTGGGAGCGTGGCATTTTAACGCTTAAAAAGCAAATAACGTTACCTCGTGGACTACTTCCTCCGCGACGTCCTCAGCCGAGCCGCCGGCTCTGCTCATCGACAAACAGGAAGTGACGGCGTCCAGCACCGCGGAAGTGGTGGCGGGGTAGTCGCTTCTTTCGGCCTCCCTGTTGAAGAACTTGTCCACCTCGGAGAGCGTGCACTGCAGCAGCTGGATGTACTCGCCGTCCACTTCTGGTGAGCGCTCGCCCCTGGATACACCGACATCATCCCTACAAGGACAAAATATTTTTTTAATAAATAAAAATCGTTATGGAATAAACACTACGTGTTGTTGTTATCATAGTTTTTTTAATGACACACAAGTGATTTCTTAGCGAGTATGCTTTAATAATTTTGCAATATGCAACAACAGCATGTTGTCATTATGATGAACTAGTTTATTGGCTAACAAAATTATACGTACGGGTATGTGAGGGTACTAACTGGGTTTTATTACTTTGTGAAATTAAAAAGTTTAAACTGAAGAGAATTAAGTATGTCGTACAATCATCTTGGTTCTACCAAATCGTGTAATGTAAGTAAACCTTTGTTTTATTTTATATAACAATAACAAACAAGAGATGTGTTTGTCAGAAACACAATGCCCCCTAATGCGCCGCTTTAATTGTTTTTGTTGACCTTTGACATTGAAGGATGACCTTGACCTTGACCTTTCACCACTCAAAATGTGCAGCTCTATGAGATACACATGCATTCCAAATATGAAGTTGCTATCTTCAATATTGCAAAAGATATGACAAAACTTTAATATTATTAAAGTTGTGGACAGACAGACAGACAGAATGACAGACAGACAGGCCAACAACAATATACCCCCTTTTTTAAAAAGGGGGCATACTAAATACAACAACAAAGCAAAAGAGGTAAGCAGTAAAACGTTTCACGAATGAATAAACATTAAGCTACGCATATGCGAACGTCATGCCAATTTAAAAAGAGGACGGTCGATTTAAGACGAATACAAGGTCGACAATCGCGTATCGGCTTGAAGAAAATACTAACACGATTACTTCCCTTAGATTTGCTTATTTTGTAAAATTCACGCACCTCATAATATCATAAACGGAGCTGATCTTGTCTCCAATCTTCAATCCGCTCTTGTCGAGTGCCGGAAGGTTGATGTACTCGTGAAGCAGCGCCACCGCCGACGCGTGCGTGTCGGCATCGTTTGTCGACGCCGTCGCCGCCGCCAGGGGATGGCCATAGAATGCCCGGATGTCGTCGGGAGGGCAGTCCACCGCCGACAAAGCTTTGCCGGCGCCGGCGATCTTGCAGCGGCCGTCGTTCGTTTCGTCGCCGTCGTCGCCGTCATCGTCAGCGTTGTTGTTGTCGTCATAGTTGTGTACGCTATTGGCTGGTTCTAACTTGCGCACCTCTCTGTAATAAAATATGAAATAATGTTAATTGTATACAGTTTTATATAAGATAAAAAAAAATCGACATGATAAAACAAGCATACCATATAATTGTATATAAACGTATGCGTTAGAATAAAATATATTGCAAAATGCGTTTGGTAAGACATAAAATGAAGTAATACGTTTAAGCATGTTTATCACCGAACATAGCACGATTTTTATAGCGACGCAATCATGCGAACACCACAAATATGTTTTTTATTAAAAAAAAACGACTAAGATTTAGTTTTTTACTTTAAGGGATTGGAAAAAGCGCTCTTGTTATTAATTGAGAACATGTTTAACGTGTCTGCAACCTACACAAAACTCTCCGGCTAGTGAGAATGCCACGGGACCTTTCGTGCTTTAAACACACACAAAGTAAATTTCAAAACGGGTCAATATTTGAACGTTTACTTAGTTTCAATATAAATAGAACGCTTCTTATTCGAATATTCAAACAGATGATTTGCGTTGTGCGAACAGCTGAAATCAAGCGATCTGAAACTTATATACGGAGGAAATAAATTGAACATTTCTAAAGTCAACTGTCCTCAACTCTAATTCAACATTACTTGTATGCGATGTTTTTCTTTATACTCTGTCAATATTCTGTTCAGACCCAAAGAAACGTCGGTAATTAATTTGCGACGTTCGCAAACACATTGAGTATTCCATGTTAAACAAATGCATATAAACGCAAATTGTTAATTGACTTAATATTATAACGAATGAACGTTAAACA
>VMBQ01005446.1:44453-67733 GCA_007657795.1 Dreissena rostriformis | reverse complement strand
AACACTGGGCCACTTAGATAAACATTGGACCTATTTGTGCCACATAAGGGTCCTATTAGGGCCAGACAAAGGCCTCTAACTGTTTATTAGGGGCCATAAAAGATACACAGTTAAGTGCCAATAAGGGCCCTGCCATAAACTGTGAAAACATGCTTTGATTTTGGAACTATACAGACAAAGCTCAGAAATAGACTCGGCATTCAGAGGGCAGCGAAGCTTGTCTGTTACCGGATTCTCAGAGGCCCACAGGAGCTAGACTGGTGAAATGTGACTGCATGTGTACAAATGATTATGTAACTGATGCAAACAAAAAGTTTTATGATGAACACAGACCAAATATATGAGTCATTGTAAGAAAGATGCCAGAGTCTGTTTAAGGAATGTCTATAAATAATACATATTAATTTATTATATTCATTGATTATTTATGTATTGTGTTAATAATATGAAGAGACTATATTTATTTTCATATTTTTAGGTTAAACTGATCATGATAAAAGTCCATTATCATTTTCAGATTGCTTTATGTTATTTATATCATGTTTTTTTTTCTAAGAAACTGTGACTAGATATTGTAATTAATAAAACAAAAGTCACTTTGAAGTCTGCAGTTAAATTTTATTTATCATACAGTGACAATATGTTACTTCTATTTCAATATAATTGCCAACAATAATAAATGCTGCCAACTACAGCATTTGCTAACTCTTTTTTCTTTACAACAGAGGCTAGCAGAGAAGTTTTTTGATAAAAAAAACAATTACAACTGAATGTTTAATGAAGAAAAAATAGTATTGCCCAGTATTGCCCACTTTCAGAGTATTGCCCGGGGCGGGAAAACCCGGGTTTTCCCGGGGGCGGGTTTTTCATGCCAACCCTGATTCAGACAACGATAGAGTCAGCTGTTAAAATATATGATATGTAAGGCCACTGGCCCAATATACACAATAATTATTTGCAGTGTGATTGTAGTGAAGATAGTGCACTATAAACATCATGTTCTTGTGTCTAACAACAACAAAAATAACAAAAACAACAATAATAATATTTTAGTTATTGTATTTTTCAGGGTGAAGACGTGACGACTACAAGATCTCATCAACGCCATGCTGACATAATGTTCCCACTACGCATCACCATGTTGTCCTCAGCGACCATCTTGTCTGTGCTTTACGTGCTTCTCGTCTACAGTCAGGGCTCGGTGCACGCTCCAAACGGTCACCCAAGTCTACGTCTTCGTCGTCACACCATCTTGAGCAAACAAGAAGCTGACACAAACTTTCCTAAGGTCTGCACAAATAATGGAAACAATATAAACAAGATTGCCGACAATGGAACTATTTTCACTATAGATCTACCTGATATCACAAATTACAATGTGTACAGTAATAAACAGTATAGTTTACCACACCCGAAAGTGGGAAATGTTAGTGATTCCAAATTGAAGGTGATTATTGTTCCACATTCGCACGTAGATGCGGGCTGGCTTAGGACAGTGGAGGAATACTACATGTACCATGTCAAAGGTATATTGAACAATATGGTCGTAAAACTGACAAAATACAAGGAAATGAAATTTGTATGGGCAGAGACTGTATTTCTGTCCATGTGGTGGAATAATCTAGACGACGATGTAAAACATAAAGTGCGTCGGCTGATTGAACGTGGTCAGCTGGAAATAGCACTTGGAGGTTGGGTGATGTCGGATGAGGCTTCAACGCACTATGTATCGGTGATTGATCAGTTGATGGAAGGGCATCAATGGGTCATTGAAAACCTGCATACCAAGCCTGTCAACAGCTGGGCCATTGACCCCTTCGGTCACTCGGCAACGATGCCATATCTATGGAAACAGGCGGGAATGGAAAATATGGTTATCCAAAGAGTCCATCAGGCTATAAAAGCAACGCTAGCGGCTCAGAGAGCCCTGGAATTTCAGTGGAGGCAAATGTGGGACATGGAAGGTAACACTGACATTCTGTGCCACGTCATGCCTTATATTTACTATGGAATTCAACATACTTGTGGACCTAATAATCAGGTGTGTGCCATGTATGATTATGGGCAGCCAAAGTCTATTTTCGAGCAGTCTACGGGACGACTAGTGACAGATGAAAATATCGAAAAACAGGCAAAGTATTTGTATGACCAGTATAGAATGAAAGCTGGGTTATTTGAGTATGGCACGGTGTTGGTGCCTCTGGGAGATGATTTCAGGTTTGATACATCAGAGGAATGGGACCTTCATTATGAAAATTATATGAAAATCATGGATTACATTAATAGCAGACCTGAATGGAACATGAACATTCAGTTTGGTACGTTGAGTACTTACTTCGATTTGGTAAGAAATGATGAAATGCAGAGAGTTTTGAAGAATGAAAAAGCAGCATTTCCAGTGCTAAAAGGTGACTTTTTCCCATATTCGGACCTTGATTCAGAATATTGGACTGGTTACTTTTCCACGAGACCATTTCAGAAGCAGTTGTCCCGTGATTTGGAAGCCAGTCTAAGGGCTGGTGACATTCTCAGCACACTTGCAATCCATCAGTGCAAGCGCTACAATTTGGAGTTTGAGAGTTATTTGGAGACAATGTCCCAGTTACAGGAAGTACGCCGAAGTCTTGGTTTGTTCCTGCACCATGACGCTATAACAGGAACTGCTAAGCCAGAAGTGGTTCAGGACTATGAAAATAAACTGTTGCGAGCCTTCAACGTTTCTCAAAGTGTGATCGCCCAGGCAACACAGAACCTTCTCACAATGTGTAGTTACGACAGCCCAGTGGTAATCAGTGCTCACAATGTGCGTCGAGATGCAAAGTCCCCACCCTCACAGTTTACAACTATCGTGACAAAATCTGGCACAAAAGTTATAATTTTTAACCCTGTTGCTCAAGAAAGAAGTGAATTTGTTAGACTTAGAGTAGACAGTGCTAATCTTGATATAAGAAATTCCCAGGACTTGAACATTCCATTCCAGATTAACCCAGTCTTTAAGTCTACAACGAAAATTCAAACTTCTGAATTTGAGGTAGTATTTCTAATAGATATGTCACCCTTTTCTATCGAGACATACACTTTGTACAAAGTGGAAGCACCAGTTTTGAGCTATTGGTCATCAGTAGAGATGCATGGAATTGAAAATTTTCAGATTCCTAAAAATTTGAATTTTCAGTTTAAAAATTCTTTGAATTTAAAATCTTCATACAAGATAGAGAATGAAAATTTTGAAGCAAGATTTGAGGAGAATGGAATGTTAACAGGTCTGTATGATCGGGTGAAGGGCAAAAGTGTTGAAATAGGTGTTGAGTTTCTATCCTACACTTCACAAGCCAGTGGTGCGTACTTGTTTTACCCATCAGGTGGGGCAAAACCGATTCCTGGAAATAATCGCCCACATGTGCGTCTCATTAAAGGCCCCTTCTTGGAGCAGATTGACGTTGTTTATAAACATTTATCTCATTCTGTTAGTCTCTTCGACACGCCCACAGCTCAAGGTCAGGGCTTGCATGTGCATAACGAACTCAATATGCTGTCTGCAGATTTGACCAATCAGGAGGTGATAATGAGGGTCACCAGTGAGGTAAAGAATGAACATGGGGAATTTTACACTGATGAAAATGGATTTCAGCTCATTCAAAGAAAAACTCGACCGAACACAAGAGTGGAGACGAATTACTATCCAGTAACGACTATGGCCTTGATAGAAGACAGTGCTATTCGACTGACAGTACATACGAGACAAAGTCACGGCGCAGCCAGTCTGAAACCAGGCTGGTTGGAGTTCATGCTTGACCGACATGTCGACCATGATGATAATCGCGGTCTGGGAGAAGGTGTTACCGACAATAGACCCACTGCGAGTCATTTCATCATCCAGATAGAACACAGACAGGGTATGTCTCAGTACCGGCAGAAGTTCACTCATCCATCTTTAACCAGTCAGATAATTAACGACCACTTGCAACAACCAGTCGAAAAACTGTTCACAACAGTGAGAAATAATGCGTTACAGTCCAGTTTCCGTCCGATGCGTCAATCACTGCCGTGCGATCACTCTGTGGTTTCATTAAAGACTCTGGTCACATCGAACCTTGTCAACAATGGATCAAGCATTATCCTGCACAGAAAAGGTTATAGCTGTGATTTTCAACTAAGAGGCATTCAGTGTCCAACAGATTTAGAGACTGTCAGTTTTCAGACTCTGTTTCCAGATATATCAGTGACTGATCTAAGAGAAACCACTCTGACTCATCTCCATGTCAGGAGTTCTCTCCCTTTGAACTCATCCATAAGGCTTCAGCCCATGGAAATAAAATCTTTCGTAGTAACATTGTGACAGTGACTTACCTGTTTCATTTATTTGATGTAATTTAAGATATTTATTTTATTTCTTGTATGTTAAAAAGCCTGATCATCATTTATGTGCTACCATTAATTAGTAAAAATAAGTGTTATGTGATTTAAATGTATGTGTGCATTTTATTTTTATCACTTTTCTACTATTTTTGAACTTTCACAAGTTTTAATATTTTAAATACATTATTAAACTTAAATCAGAACCTATTTATTAAATTATTTATTATGATTTTATATTTTTCATCTGTACTGAATCTGCAATCCACAGCTAAATGAATTCACCTCATTGATACCAGACATTTTCACTCACTGTTGCCAATTAAATATGCATTAGTTTCAGCCATTATCGCTGCAGAAAGACATTTAGATGTCTGCAGTTCACAAAATATTAAGGACTACATCCTTCAGCAGTTTTATTACCCAATTTTATTACTGTGTTATATGATAAATCTCATCTGCAAGGAATGAGGATACACACGATAAAACTGATTAAATAATCATTATTTTCATATTTTGCGCAGTTGATGATAATAATTAAAAATTAAAGTTTGAAATATTGAAACATCATTTTCAAATTATTGTCTTAAACAAATCATTTTAATTTTTGTTCTTTTTATTGGATGCTTAGTAAGTTATAACAAGTGCATAAATGACACATTTTATAAAACTATATTGTACATTTTGTAACTATAATTTTATTGATAGTTAGCTTTTAAAGTATGTGTGATTATAAAGTCATTAATAATCTAGCTGCTAAGTCACATTGAATGACATTGCCATTGCCCAATTGAATGAATATTTATTTCTTAAAATATCCATGTTGCCAATGTTGATATGACACAAGTGTTATACTTTTGTTGATTTTTTTTTAACCTTTAGTCACAAATATAACTCTCAAGAATATAAGTTACACAACTTTGTTTAATGGGTGTGATTGTACTGATATATATTGGATGTTTGAGTCACAGTGTTGTTTTAGCTTACTAAGGCCTGCTTATTACTGTGTCCGATGTTTGTAAACAAATTACTTTCTTAAATATAATATTATATTATGTTTGCCCTTTAATGGTGAAGAAAATGAAAATATTGAAAATACTTGTTAAAGGAAGAGTGTTTTTTTCAAGTCCTCAACATGTTTTGGGCATAAAAACTACACCCAAATGATTTTGGAAGTACTTTTTATTTTAACCCATTTTATAAATCTTGTATTTATGTCGAACTGCAGAGTGCAGAAATTGCAAACTATTTTAAGATAACTCCCTATGAATGTTCAAAACATTTATAGATTTGTAAATACTTGATGTCAAAATGTGGCTTTTTGTGTTTATCCCTGTAAATATATATCATTCCATATATGTTCTGTTTAGCACTGAGAAGCTAAGTGTTATGATGTCTTGCTGGTTATAAATATCAACTAGGAATACGTGTATTTAACTTATAAAAATTTGTTTGCGCTTTTGATGTCTGTACATTTATCAAGACATGTTCACAAATTCTCAAATTGAATATTTTCTTAATTGTCGTCATAAATCAACAAGAGAAATTAAGATTGTAAATGCTTTAAAATACTTTACAGGTTTGAAAACATAGATAACTTTATCATCAATATTAACCACTTACACTCCCTCATATGAAACATGATACTAGATGTATACATTATGATAGAATGTTCTTTGAAGCAAAACATTTATCACTTTCATCTATGACTACTTAATTTGACTAATTTTATTTATTTTCTTTCATGTATATTTTTGGAACATATCGAGCACAGGTGCCTCCCTATATTAACCTTTAAACACTCAGATACGCTTTTTAACGTATTTTTAGTCCATTAGAAAATCAAATTAAATATAACACCTTTCTTACTTGATTCAAGGCTTCATTTTCAACTCTAAGATACTGATCAGCAGCAAACAGCATAAAACCTGAACAGACTGCGAGTAACTCGCAGGCTGTTCTGGTTTTATGCTGGTTGAATTAGCTATTTTCACTTCGCTTCTGAGTGGGAATGGGTTAACCCTTTGAGCGCTGGAACCGGATTTTGAAGGCCTTTGCAAACAGTTTGGATCCAGATGAGACGCCACAGAACGTGGCGTCTCATCAGGATCCAAACTGTTTGCTATTCTGATAGTATTCTTTGAAAAAAAATCGAAGAAAATGCTAATTTTAGAAATTTAGCAGACAACATTTTAGCAGACGACAAATTTCCCAGCATGCAAAGGGTTAATTGTATAACAGAATGACAACTGTACACATAAAATGATCAAAACTGGGATCACAGCTTTGGAACAGTCAAGCATTTGGGGGTTCAAACCAGTTTTAGGGCTAGCCGAACCTCACACTTACCCCATAATTAATTTCAAACCAAGTGCACATCTAAAAGGATTTTAATCAAATATACCTACACAGACAAAAAATGAAAACATGAATGCCCAAAGGTGATGGGCAAATAGACACATAATTTTAGTTTACATGTACATGTACACGTGTCTTAAGTCTCCAAAATCTATTAAATTTAATCGCTATAAAAAAAAAATTATCTGAAAATATTTCAAACTCGAATGACAAAAATTATTTAAGCATTTATGATTTTGGTTAAGTTTTTTGGCCATTGTTTTATCAAAAATTTGAAACTTCTAAGTTAAGCAATGTCTGTAAGCTTGGGTCTTAAAACCCTGAACAAAAGTTCCAGACCCAGAGTGCAGCATAGTCAAATGATGTTTTCATTTCACATGCTAGAACATGGTAGGATTGTTTATCAGCTAATTATACACGTCTTGTGTGGTTCTGATGCATGGTTATTAAACAACACAGACTAAATAAATGACCTTTAATTCTTATGATCATTGTTTATTAACCAATAAATGTCAATAAACTTTAAATAAATTCTTTAGAGAAGAAACCGTATGGTTTTATTTTTTTGCTTCATACTCCAAATCACTACGTATTGACTGAATCACATTGATCAATTGAAACATATAACATTTCTTAAGTGTGTCCTGTTTTCAGTGGAATTATGATTGCCCAGCCTCAGAGACTGCAGACGGCCATGTCCCTGTACTCCAACAACCTCAATGGCCTCATATTACTGGTTGACAGCCGGCTCAATGCATACACTGGCATCAAGAAGGGTGAGTGGCACACTTCTAGGATCATTAAGCAGGGTTTTTGAGTCTCGTGGCATACGAGGGGAGCCCACGAATATTGAAGACAATTGCTGCAGCATTAGATCTAATTACATTTATGCAATACAATATGAATGATGCAATGATTACACAGTGTTTAGATGTTTGCACAATTTCAAGAACCTATAATAACAGTACAAAGTAGATTTGAATCAGATCATTACAGTTAAACCGTCACACTTCAACATCATTCTTCACTACAAATGTCAGAAATATCACTGAAGCCTGACACCTACTATTCATACACCATTTACAGGATTGTGTTCTACGTTTGACTCACTATCCTGTGGATGTTGCAGAGTTAAGGTTAATTTAGTTTAAACATATTTTATTTTAGCTCAATTGCATCGAAAGCCTAAGGCTTATTGAATCACACACACACACACGAGTCCGTTTCTTGGGTAGAACCATTACTTGGTGTCTTTTGATAGATCTAAAGATTGCTCCCACAGTGAGGATCGAATCTTTGATATCCTGGTCACTAGGCGGACACCATATCCACTACGCCACTGCAACCTTATGTTGCAGAGTTCTCGAAGGTGTGTGAGCGGTCCACTGACTTCCACTTTCCCAACCTGGACCAGCAGTTTGCCCAGATACAGGAGCAGCTCCAGAAGGCGGGGCCACTGAGGAAGGGGCAGGGGTCAGGGGAGGAGGCCGACAGGGCCAGTGTAAAGAGTGGGGCCTCATATGGGGACTCACAGGTAGGGGACTGGCTGGGTTGTAGAGGGACAGGCAATGAATAAAGTCTTTAGTAACTTAATAGCATTGTATTTAGGCCTTGCTATTGATGAAGATCATTTATAATATATGTAGTAACTCATCTGGTGAACACGTGTGTAGCTGAAGTTAGTTGTCGGGAACTTTTAAGATTGAGAATAAGACAATCCTTAATGTTAAAGTTCCTTAATGTCTCAGTTGAAATACTGACTCAGCAGTATAAAGCCTTTTTAGGGTTAGTCATTATAAGAGCACATATTGGAGCCTTGTTAAAGGTTCTGCCTACACTGGAAAATTCAATAAAAGCGGAAAGTGTTGTACTTGATTTCCCTGTGCAGATTACACGGGCTAATCTGGGACGACACTTTACGCTCATGCATTAAGCCCAGTTTTCCCAGACCGCGTCTCATATTATTACACATTAATATAACCACCTGCAGGAGAAGATGGGAAGGCTGTGTACAGGAGACTTCTACCTGACACGCCACTCCAACCTGTCGGAGGTGCACACGGTGTTCCACCTGGTGACGGACGACACCGTGCGTGGGGACATCTCCTCACGCCACCCCCTCATCCTCAGCCTGCGCAATATTATCAAGCAGAGCTTCAGATACGACATCAACACCCTCACCATACCCCTGCTGCTCACACACGAGATGTTAGAGGCATGTGCGATGGAATTTAGTTTAAACCTATATTTTGATTTGATTGCATGGAAAACCTTAGGCTTATTGAAACACACTCGAGTCTGTTTCCTGGGTAGAACCAGTACTTGGTGTCTTTTTGTAAGATCTAAAGAAGGCTTCCACTTTGGGAATCAAACCTATGAACTCCTGGCGGACTCTTGACGCTCACTTGTATTCAATAATAGTCCAAATAAAAGCTTGATTGGTAATTGCTTAAATTAGACTTAAAGCCTTATTAACACTCAAAATCAACGCAGATTTTGTAAACTATTTCGTAAAATAAAGTAAACCGATGAAAAATTAGTGTTCCTTTTAGCTATAGCCAAAATTTTAACGCCAGATGTGGTCTGGTAACATAGATTTAACAAGATACAAAATGCTCGTTTTTATTTTATGTGGAACAATATATTCCATTTTAATTTCCCACAGCGATATCTATTCGTACGACACACAAACACTAAAATGTTAATTGAACATGTGTTGAATATATTGTCCCACAAAAAAAGAGCATTTTGTATCTCGTTAAATCTATAAGGAACACTGATTTTTTATGGGTTAACTTTATTTTACGAAATAGTTTACGAAATATTCATTGATTTTGAGTGTTAATGGGGCTTTAATTAAGCTTGGACAATTTGTTTACATCATTTCACGTATTAATATGATGATTCAATTTTCGAAAATCATAAAAATGCTAAACGCCCACATCTAGGATAACTCTATTTTGGTCATTTTTATTTTTTCCTTGGTTTTGTAAACACAACATCTTGTCTTTCAGAAAATATATATGAGATCAAAGAGAATACATTTTTAAAAATCCAGAATGTAAAAAACTGTAGTCAGAACTTAAATTTATTTATAATTTATGTTAAAGTATTTCCTATTTGTGCTGTTATTTGTCATGTTTACTTTTGTCACACAAAAAATAGCTGTGAAAATCACCAGGGTCCTGTCTAATACATACGGAATATTACGCTAGTCACTTGTTCCACATGTTTGTATCAGTCGAGTGGCTTGTGTGATGACGTATCTCACGAGAGGCGGAGCCTGGAGTGTGATACAAAATAGCGCAAGCCACGAGACCTATACAAACACTTGTAACAATTGACTTGCGTAATATTCCTTTTATTATATTCAACTTTGAATCATTTAAGTTCAAACAAAATGAGTTTAAGCGTTCATAATTAACCAAGAATTCTCTTATTATTTTCTGCATTCAAAGTGACGTCATAAAAAGTAGTCCGGCTAGTATGGTAATACGGAATTGGAAAACTAGCGAGTAGCATTATACGGGAATGATTTCTGTGCAGTTGTATTTTACCGATTGATACAACTTGTATTTTTTGGGAACATAAAGCAGGTACACTACGTCTAGCGCGATTTCTGCCATCCACCACAGTCCCACCGTGGACAATTTTTCATGAGATGAAAAATCACCGCGATCTGAAGGTGTTTCCATGATAGATCGCGTCGAAAATGGCTGAGCACCGCGGGCGTTATCGGAAAATCGATCTCAAAGTGGACTACCGCGATCGCGGCGTTCCACCGCGGCCTCGGTGGTTCGCGGTGAAATACAGGTAAATGTAAATGAGCATGTATATTTCGATATTGCAGACCGTATATTTTTTGCAAATTTCAAGAATGTTTTGTTACATTTGTATGTACATGTGTGTACATTGTAACTTGATTGTTAACAATCGCCATTATTTTCTTTTGTTAACCCTCGTTCCAGAATCATTTGACATGTCGTACAAGATGTCAAGAATTAGTTTAGTTTGCGTTTCATTACTTTATGCTTTTTTCACAGTTTCTGCATGAAGTTTTACGTGTTGTTCACTTAAAGAATTGTTCTTTTTTTGTTAACATTTCGGAAATGCTTTCTCGTTACATATATACATGTTACGTGTAATTTGATTCTGACTATTTTAGTGACTTCCTGTTTATATTGTTACATGTATTGATTTGAATATAAATTCGAGACATCGGCAGTAAGTATTCAATTCAGTGATGTTTTAGGAACATAAGCATGCAAACAGGTCAGTTATGTTATCAAGTGACTAGGATCTGTTTTGTTCAATAACAAGTTCATTTCGATACATATTTTAAAAACGTATACGAGGGAATATTGTGATAAATATTATTTATTAAATATCACAATACATGTGTACATGTACATATATTAAGATTAGGCTAAAAGTTAAATAATTACTAATTTACATCTTTAAACACAACATTCAAAATAAGTTTATACTGTCAATACCCTACAAGGCCAGCCTCATTCTGCATCAACAACACAGTACATGTAAGTGCATGAAATGCTCACCATGTGATGATTGGCCAGAGGCAGATGTCAACTCAGTTGTCCTTTTTAAGCCTCTATAACGCTCAAAATCAACGGAAATTTTGTTAAATATTTCGTATATTAAATTTAACACATAAACAATCAGTGTTTCTTATAGCAATAGCCAAAATAGTATGTATTAAATATCACAATACATGTGTACATGTATTAAGATTACTTCTTTCATGTTCGTTAAAATATTAATTGGTAATTAGTTTCTGTGAATGTCAAATTAGAGTTTCTTATCGAGTAGATGAGAGTGTGAATATTTGTTTTGATTGTTATAGAAAATACCGACAGAAGTGAGAAGATGCGTTCAAATACCATCTGTTATGTGTAAATGGATGTAAACATCAAATTCTCCATTTTATTCGATATAGTAAATTCATGTAGACATCAAATACTCAATTTTATTCGATATAGTAAATGGATGTAGACATCACATTCTCCATCATTATTTCGTAAGAAAACAAGCGTTTTATTCATATTGTAATACGGCACATGTACAATAAATAGACATACATATACATGTATAAAAAATCATATTTATAACATAATCAGTATTTAAATGCACGTTTATAATAAAAATTATAAAAAGCTCGTCAGCGTTGTAACTATGTTCATTATTTTCCAAAAACCATATTCTTGGTCGTATCTGAAATAAAAGAGTAAATCAGTTTAAAAAAAGCTAAATGTGAAATTATGACTCGTTAAATTCACAGCGATTTCTTAACAACACTTCTTATCAATACTTTATAAATTTGATATACATGATTGTATTTACTCAATGCACAACATTATTGTAACACAATAAGTTAATCAATATTTACCATAATATTAAGATTTCTTTTTATACGTTATTTTACATACAGTGTATGTTTCAAAATGAACTTGTTATTGAACAAAGAACAGGTATACAAATAGTCACTCGCCAACATGACAACTGATCTTTTCCCATGACTATGATATTAAAATATTGCGGAATTTAATACTAACTGCGGATGTCTAGATGTACATTTATTTGATCCAATACATGTAACAAAAGAAACAGGAAATCACAAAAATAGTCTGATATCAAATAACATGTATATGTAACATGTTTGTATGTAATTGTTGGCAAGCTATATATGTACACAAACGAGCAAGGGTTTTCACAAGGTTAACAAAAAAACAAATCTTTAATTAAGAACAACAAGGGAAACTTCATGCAGAAACAATTGAAACAAAACCTGAAGCATGAAACGCAAATTATACTCACGCTCGATGTAAGACATGTCAATAATTCTGTAAAGAGGGCAAACAAGAGAGAAAAGAGTTGAACGTTCAGTGATTTTATTATGAAGTGCATGTAATACATGTTGTTATACATGTACATACAAAGTTTAAGAAAACAACATTATACAATCTGCAATGTGAATGAACATGTACATTTCGATATTGCAGACCGTACATTTGTATAGTGTTGTTGTTGCATATGTATTTCACCGCGAACCACCTAGACCGTGCTGGTCCACCGCGATCACGGTGGTCCACCGTGAGATCAATTTCCCGATAACGCCGAGACTGACACTGCAATTCGCCACGGCGACATAATGGTGTATCACGGTGAGATAGTAATTGTCCACTCTGGGCTGAATCACGGTGATGCGTGGTGGATGGCAGAAATCGCGCTAGACGTAGTGTATATAATAAAAGAAATTATTATAAATTTAAATTCTGACTACAGTTTTTTAAATCCGGTTAATCTTGTAACCGCTAAGATGGCCTAAGACTGGTTTGTAAATGGCTTAGATGGGTAAAGATTGCCTCGTAAACGGCGCGCACAGGTTAAGGTCAGCTTGTAAACGGCTTAGACGGGTAAAGCTTGCTTAGGACAGTGTAGCAGTTTAACTGATCTTTATTCCATGACTGCAATACCTTCAATACCATTAGACATAACTTGTCCCTGTCTATCAGGAGATGACTATTCCCTGGTGCATGAAACGTGCTGAACTAGTCTTCAAGTGTGTGAAGGGGTTCATGATGGAGATGGCCACGTACGGGGGACACCAGTCACGCAACGTCCAGTTTCTTGTACCACTGGTATGTTGTGTCTTGAACATGGATACATTCTGCTATAGTGCCAAAAGTTTAATTTTATTTTTTAATGATTTATTTAAAGAAAATATTACTCTCAAAGAACAAGGAAATGCCAACCCAAGCTAGGTTTTCATGTAAGTAACACACACACACAAATGTCAGTGCAATATCTCCATCAAAACTAAAGTAATTAAGCAGAAACTGTTTTTTTTTCTATTTTTAGAAACTGTGAACTAGCTAGCCAAGCTTTTTACCCAAGATTCATTAAGATATGATAATTATTATTATAGTTATCAACCAAAAACATCTTTTTTACACCACCCTCCCTCCTGCAAAAGTCTATTTGTTCAACTTATTTGAAAACCTGTTACAAAATGGCCTTTATTGAGGACAGACTGTATATTTCATCCAGTCTTGCGCAGTTTGTCTGTGAAAGCAAAATTAAACAAACAAGGATGCACTATAAACACCAGGGTAATATACATGTATGTATCCTGGAGAAAACATTTTTGGAAAAACTCACTAATCTGCTGGTACAAATAAAGCTGACCCATTTATAATCCTTTCAAAATCACACACCGTATCAACCGTAAGGATTTAAAGTAAGCTATCATTGGTTGATATAGTGGACCAGCGATGTTTGTACCAGGGTAATTAGTGGGTTTTTTAAACTCGTACTTTTCCGGGATAATTCTATTGCCCGTTGTGAAACATACGAAACACTTTGAAATTCAAGTTACTGTCATCGCAAAGCAGATACTGACAAGTTTACTCTTATTTAAAGCAGGACAACAAATTGTGTCTGTTTTTAGCTCACCTGAGCACAAAGTCCTCATGGTGAGCTATTGTGATCGCCTTTTGTCCGTCGTGCGTCATCAACATTAACCTTGTGAACTCTCTTGAGGCCACATTTATTGCCCAATCTTCACAAATCTTGGTCAGAACATGTGTACAAATGACATCTTGGATGAGTTCAAAAATGGTTCTGGTTGGTTAAAAAACATGGCTGCCAGGGGTGTGGCAGTTTTTCTTATATGGCTATTGTAATTTATTGTCCAATCTTCATGAAACTTGGTCAGAACATGTGTCCCAATGATATCTTTGACAAGTTCAAAAATGGTTCGGGTTGGTTGAAAAACGTGGCGGTTTTCCTTATATGGCTATATTAAAACCTTGTGAACACTCTAGAGGCCACATTATTGTCCAATCTTCATGAAATTTGGTCAGAACATGTGTCTCAATGATATATTGGACGTGTTCGAAAATAGATCTCGTTGGTTTAAAAAAACATGGCTGCCAGGGAGGGTGGCAGTTTTCCTAATATGGCTATAGTAAAACCTTGTGAACACTCTAGAGGAAACATTTATTGTCCACTCTTCATGAAACTTGGTCAGAACATGTTTCCTAATGCTATCTTGTACGAGTTCGAAAATGTTTCCAGTTTGAAAAATATGGCTGCCAGGGGGCGTGGTAGTTTTCCTTATATGGCTATAGTAAAACCTTGTGAACACTCTAGAGGCCACATTTATTTCCAATCTTCATGAAACTTAGTCAGATTATGTGTCCCAATGATATCTTGGACAAGTTTGAAACTGGTTCGGGTTGGTTAAAAAACATGGCTGCCAGGGGGCGTGGCAGTTTTCCTTAAATGGCTATAGCGAAACCTTGTTAACACTCTAGAAGTCACATTTATATTCCAATCTACATGAAACTTCATGTTTCATAAAGTACTTTTATTATTTTGAACTCCACCTTCTCAGAATAGTTTAGTTCCTTCCCCGTCTCAGGTGAGCGCCTTAGGGCCCATGGCCCTCTTGTTTATTAAATAATCTGAACAGAATAGGCTTGTTTCCTTATAGGCCAGTCCTGTGCCACTTGGGCATAGGTCAAGGTCGCACATATGTGGCGTGTTCTGAGAAAACTGGGCAAAATGCTTGTGCGTAAAGTGTCANGCCATTCCATAATTGTTGAATTTATATTTATTTTTTTAACCCAGACATTTCCCATTTGTAAAATGCATTTTTACTTAACATAAATACAGGTTTTCACCAAACGCTACACATTCATTGATTTTAATGGCCCATATAGTTTTATTTATTGCAAGCATATCATTTTGTTGAACCATTTGTATCATACCATTATTTTGTATTGCGATAGGATTCATTTTCATAGTCCATATTTGCTTTTAAATGAGCACAAAATAAGTTATCAGTAAAATATAGATGATAGTGTATGCTGCATTTCAGGGGATATCAGACACGCTGTTCATGGGCATCAGCCAAATGCTGCCAACGATATTCCGACTTTCCAACCCTGTGTACATGGCCAAACCTGGCGGAAAGTTGGCCACTCCTTGAAAAACAATCCTGTCTACATGGTCGAAACTAGGCTAGAGCGGTGACTCAATATTCCAACGGCATCAGTCTTACTGACAATGGAATTTGATTTTGTGCATTCCAGTCATTTATTGTTCAAGTGCAATATTTTGTATTTTATGTTTCTATCGAAATAAAATATGTATTGGATCCTGTATGCTTTCTAATGAATGACATAATAATTTGACAAATATAATTCTGGTATTTTGTAAGTGAAGAAACAAATTAATTTGACATTAAAAGTGTAAACATATGCAAAGGCCAAAACTCCAGGCCCCAATTTTTCAACTATTTCTAAGTCTTCTATTAAAACAAAAGGCAGTTTTTGAGTGCACATTCTTATTGTGAAATCCCATTGTTCCATCCCTATACACACATTCAGCAATGTGTCTACATCTAACACAAGCGACTCTTTTTTTTTCCGCAACTTCTCAATTAAGCTTCTAGTTAGAGGGCTTGTATTCAAATGTGTTAAAATAATAATCAAGGAAGATAACACATTTACCAAAATTCAAATTGGTTTCCCCCCTTAAGTCTGACGTGACAAATTCCTGGACATATTTCTGATAGTAGACTCCAGACATAAACATTCGTTGAAAATTTGAATTTGTTGGTGAGCAGACCCACATAAATCCACTAGAATAAGTGTCTNTTTATTTGTAAAGACTAAATACAAATACAAAAACACTTATATAGCGCAAAAACTATAAATATTCTATTGCGCTTCACAAAACGTTCTATATACACAGATTCAGATATCATCTAGTGAGCTTGCAGGTGACAGGAATGTATCTAAGTGTTGTGGAATTGCTCAAATAGGTAGGTTTTGAGTTTTCTCTTAAATGCTGTTTCCGAATCAAGCCGATTTGAAATGTCCGGGAAGTACATTCCACCATTTTGGTCCTATGTAGTCTTGTGGAGTACTTCCTTTGCTCTGCAGACTGCACCACACCAAACTCTTCATCTCCTTGTGTAGTCACTGAAGACACTAATAACAAGTATGAATGCTGAATGAGATATTAGTCCAATTATTTTAGTCTCCGCAAAGCAATCAACAACATCTACATCTGCAACAGCAGATTTTGTAATAGCAGTTTCTTTTTTTTCGTTGTTTCACTCTCACTTTTCCAGCGCATTCACTGTTCTCACCCACATTGTTAATACCTGTATTAACATCAATCTCAGATATAGAGAATACATGGTTGGTGCTGAGATGGAGAAAGTTTATCCGGTGAGGCTAAGAAATCTTAGTTCTTGTTGATCTCACACTTGACTGTAAACTGCTTCTGGTATTCTAGGTGATATGAACACTTGACTGATTTATCTCCCCTACAGGACCGCGTGTTATCTCCCCTACTGGTTTGAGAGTTGTTGCCCTTGGCTGAACTCTCACTCACTGCCTAGTTAACAGGACTGTAGATACTGCTCCATTCTTAATCTGGCCTAGTCTTGGGACTGCACCCAATCAGGGTTGCCTGAAAAAATGAAGTACATATGTACTAAACAACAGGTTTTACAATAGGTTATTTACCAGTAATTTTGTCTGTGACAATGATTCCATGCAAAAAAGGTCACAAGGTCAAATAAACCATAAAGCTTGTGAACAGATTTATCGCCCAACCTTAATGAAACTTCATGAGATATCATTGGGAAACAGAAGATTAGTCCCAATAATATCTTGGCTGAGTTTGAAACTAAGTAATGTGGGGTCAAAAACTAGGTCACTGGGTATAAAAAAAGAAAAGCTTGTGAACACTCTAGAGGCCACATGTATTGCCCAATCTTCATGAAACTTGGTTAGAACATTGCCCAGATGATATTTTTGCCTATTTTGAAACTGGGTGACTTCAAAAACAAGGTCACACTGTCAAATAAAGGAAAAAAGCTGGTGAACACTCAAGACACATTCATTGACCAATCGTTATAAAACTTCATTACACAATATAGAGTAATAGGCAATATCACAGAAT
Organism: Dreissena rostriformis; assembly: GCA_007657795.1. NCBI lineage: Eukaryota > Metazoa > Mollusca > Bivalvia > Myida > Dreissenidae > Dreissena > Dreissena rostriformis. The sequence continues at coordinate 50,018 of VMBQ01005446.1, read as the reverse complement.
ACAGTATATTTTTACCTTAAGCACTGATTCAGTGGTTAAGGTTAAATTTGTATGAACTCAAAATATCTAATAAGAATTTAAGCAAAGATTTTTGTCTCATCAGCCTGCACATTTCTTATGGGATTCAAGATTCAATGTTTATTGCAATGTGGCCTCCGGCCCTTGCAAGTACAAATAACATCACATTGTCACACATTTCAATACACATATAGGCAAACATACATATTTAATGGTATAGCTATGGATAATTAACTGCTATTCAGTAATGCAATTCTTCTTTCAAAAGCATAATACAAGAACATAGCAATGCCTCTCTAATCACCTTTTCCTGCAGGTAGCTCTAGATCATATAAAATTTATTTGTAGTAGCGGGTATAAAGTACTTGATCAGTATATACCTTCCACAAAGGTCTAAGTATGTTGTGCATATAAGAAGAAAAGGAAATTTATGGGAGATAATTCATTGCATTATTTTGTATCAATGCAGTTCAGGGAAAAAAAACACATTTTTATGTGAGTTTGTTACAAAATTATGCAACAAAGTGACAGTGAGTCACATGCAGAAAAATGAGGTCACTCAAAAACCAGAATAGATATAAAAGAGATATTGCTAAAGTGCTAAGGCAAATAAAATAGTACCCCAGAATATAATTTTATGATGTACTGCTATCTATAGAAGACACACAATACGTCATGTTTATGGCATCAATAAAATTGGTAAACATGAATAACAAAAAATTCATTTTATGAGTACAAGCAACTGTAAATAAAAAGCTCTTAACTCTAACAGTGCATAAAAAACTAAATGTATATGTAACAACAGTTGGAAAAAAATAGCTGGTAATTGTAAATCACAATAACATCTACAATAAGAAAATACAGAGCTCATAACTGTAATTGAGAATCACAAAAACAAACAAAATAAATGTTAACTATAGCAGAAGCTGAAAAAAGCTTGTTACTCTAACAGGTTTGTGCAACAGCTGCAACTGCTAATTAATTGCAAATTTTAATGAGAAATAGAACAAATGTATTCAAGGCAACACACTGTTTGTTGTGAAGAGATGACGTGGGTGAAGGCCATGACATCAGAAGGTCAGACAAGGTCACATAGGGAACCCTCAGCAATGCATCATCATGGTCAGTCTTTAGTATAAACTGTTAACCTATGATTTAACCTGATTTGTCGTTTCATATTATGTACTCATAAAGTAAGAGGAAACTGTTAAAAGAAAAGTTTTTCATAAATGAGCTGCGTTCTATAAAAAAAAGGCTAATAATGCATACGTATAAAGTGTCGTCCCAGATGAGCCTGTGCAGTTTGCACAGGCTAATCAGGCGTCCCAGATTAGCCTGTGCAGTTTGCACAGGCTAATCAGGGACGACCCTTTCCGCCTAGACTGGATTTTCATTTAGCAGAGACTGCCCTTTAAAGAAACACCCCATAATAGTGGAAAGTGCCGTTCCTGATTAGCCTGCAAGGGGCAGGCTGATATGAGCTAACCAATTGACCCCAACTGCTTTGATGGGGACATCATAAATTTCTTATCAAGTGCAAAATAATAGTTCTACCCAGCAGGAATAGTACAGTACATTTAAGGCTTATTCAATATGTCATTGCTATCAGCTAATAATAAATAATTTAAAATTCTGATGCAAAAAAACAAAACCATGATAAGTAGTTCAGGGTTCATACAGAACTTGCAAAACAAAATGCAACGACTTACCATTCATTTTCAAGGACTTGGTCTTGCAGCAGTCCGGTTTTACACAAAAAATGAAGTGACCTCATGGTTGTCATTAGTGGTAAGTTATCTTAGCATGATAAATTTGACTTTTGACCTCTAAGTGTGACCTAGACCATAGATGTAGGGAGACATTTATTCATTAAAAAATGCCATCTTCTCATGGTTGTCATTTGTAGTAAGTTATCTTAAAATAGTGAGACAAATGACAAAGTAACACTCCAAACAAGTTTTGTATGACCAAATTTGATCTTTGAACTCGTAAGTGTTACCTTGACCTTGAGGTAGGGAGACAAGTTATACATGCGACTTGTTGTATTATGATGAATTGCACTTGTGCGAAGTAATTTTAAAATCCAGCAGTATATGGCAAATTTATGGCGGAGACAGGAAGCTGTTTTATTGCCAAATTTGACTTTTGACCATATGGTGTGACATTGACCTTTTAGCTAGGGAGAACATGCACACATCATCTCATGATGGTTAACTTTTGTGTCGAGTCAATTCAAAATCCCTCAATGAATGGCAAAATTATGGCTGAGACAAGAATTTTCAAGCTGTGGCATTATTTGACCTCTTCCACTAAGTGTGACCTTGACCTTTGAGGAAGGGAGACAGGTACTACCTGCCACATGTCATCCTATGATGGTGGACATTTGTGTTAAGTTATTTTAAAACGCATCAAAATGTGGAAAAGTTATGGCTGAGACAGGAAATGTTCGTACAGAAATACAGACAAACAGACCTACAGCCGTTCAAACAGACAGTGTGGCTGCTATATGCTGCCTTGTTCCAAAGAGGGCATAAAAACATTCAAACCTTGAATAACAACAACACACCAAAGATACACACAAGTTTACTAAACTATCATGAATAGCATTGCAGTCAAAGGGGATAAGTGTGTTAATCCTCAACTCAATATTAATGAGAGTAATCTAACATGTAACATCAGCTTAATTTATGACTAGTCCATAGAGGTAACCAAGTTTTTCTTACATATGACCTTGTGACCTAGTTTTGTACATACATGACCAAGATTCTATCTCCAACTAGATATTGTTAAGATAAACATTCTGACCAAGTTTCATCAAGATCGAGTCATAAATGTTGCCTCTAGAGTGGTTACAAGCTTTTTTTTTTAATATTTGACCTGGTGACCTAGTTTTTGGATGCACATGACCAAGATTCACACTAAGCCTACAAAATTGAAGATAAACATTCTGACAACGTTTCATCAATATTGAGTCATAAATATGGTCTCTTCAGTGGTAACAAGGTTTTTCTAAGATTTGACCTTGTGACCAAGTGTTTGGATGCATGTCATTCAGATTGCAACTAAGCCTAAATATTGTCCAAATTAACATTCTGGCAAAGTTTATCAAGATTGGATATAAAATGTAGCCTCAAGAAAAGTTACAAGCAAATTTGTTGAATTGATATCCCCCGCAACATACATTTTGTTTAAGGTTGGGTGCAAATCAGACAGATGAACATACTGACAGATGGACGGACGGACAACACCAATTCTATATCCCTCCGCCTTTGGGGGGGATAACTATGAGAAAAGGAAGGACAGGCAAGTCAGCGAATATATGCTCTCCCTTGTTGGAGCACAAAATCTCTAACCTGTAATTTCTAAGTACAAATATGTATACATAATTCTGGAAAAAATGCTGGTCAGTTTAGAGGTTTAGCGTACGACCTTACATGAAGCATTTGTGTAACCTTGATCCTTGATGTGAATCCTATGACCTTATACATAAAGTATATTGTGTGACGTTAACCTTAACCCTAGACATGAACCTTGACCTTAACCCTAGACATGAATCCTACATATGACACACAGCAAGGAAGAAGATGGAGAAGAATTATTGCAGGTTATTACAGAATCCACTGATTCATAGTAAAATAATGGCTAAATAATAAATATTTCTACAAATGTGTGACCTTTGATGTGTGAGCTTGACTTTGGTCAAAAACACATAGGTCTTGCACTGCCTGATAATTGAGAACAAGTACATCAGGACATTTTGAGAATCCCTTCAAGTATGGTAGAATCCTTACCAAATAAGGCATATTTAATCAAGATGTGTGATTTGGACCTTTGTGTGTGACTTTTACCATGACCCTAGCAACCTGGATCTTATATTTGACACTCAGTTATTACAGAATCCCTTGATGCATAGTAAAGGAACGACTAAATAATGAATAATTCATTAAATTTTTGACCTTTGACCTCAATGTGTGACCTTGACCTTAGCCCCTATGATAATGGGTGTTGAATGTGAAGCACCCCCAGATGATTGAGAACAGCTATGGCAAGTTTCATGGCTCTGGCTCATGTGTTAATGGAGATAAAGGTCTAAGCTTATATTAAAAAGCATTTTTTCAAGATACAAAGGGCCATTACTCCGTTATTAACAGATGGTGTACATTGCCATTTCGCGTGCACTATCCTCTTATCCATATATATTCTTATACCAAGTTTCAATGAAATCCGCAAAAGCACTTCCAAGATATGGCCCCGGACACAAAAGTGCCAGACGGACAGATGGACGGACAACGCCAAAACAATATCCCTCCGCCTATCGCGGGGGGATGGCGGGGGATAACAAGCTAAAAGCTGATGACGCAAACCTCTATACTTTAAAAATATTGAAAATGAACTCCATTTTAACAAATGTTGTTGTTTTTTGTTTTGAACTAAATAGAAGTTGATTTGGAAAACAGATTATGTAAAAAATATTATTTCCACTCAGTTTGAATTTTTTGTGCTGATCAGTTCATGGCTGTTTAACATATTGTTAAATTCTTTCAAATGTGTCTGATTTAGGCACTGCACTTGTAGTTCCATAACCCTGCATCTGAATGACATATGTTGCCTGAACCATTATACTGTGACATATTTTTTATTCTGACACAATTATACTTATATTTTTCAAATAACAAAACTAGAACTCCGCGAGTTGGATGTGTCGCCTGATGGTAATGGGTTAACCAAGAAATTGGCCCATTTTAATAAGTCTAAGTCCAAAATAAGGTCAAGGTCAAAATGAGGTTGGATGATGCTAGTGTGTGCAGGGTAATGAGAGACAACATCCATGCAAGTATCAAAGCTCTGTAGCAAGCAGTATTGATGTCAGACGAAACAGTCAAAATGGGTTAACCAAGATTTTCGTACGGACGGACAGACAGGACAAACGCTTTATGCCTCCTGCATCGTAGATGCCAGGCGCATAAGAAAAATCTATAAAAAAAAAAAAATGTTTTAAGTAAAGCTCAAGACATAGTAGTTATGAACCTTTTTTGGGTCGCTGTCGCAGATTTCAAAATCTTAACGCGGACCCTAAGTTCAAGGTCAAGGTCACAGGGATCAAAACTTGTATGCCTGACAAATATGAAACCAATTTCTGAAGAAATACAGACGTAATGAGTTTTTTTTGAAACGCGGTCGCAGATTAGGAAACCTGAACGCTGACCTCAAGTTCAAGGTCAAGGTCACAGGGGTAAACAATTGTATGCCCATAAAAAGGTGTTGTCCAGATACACATGCATACCAAATATGAAAGCAATATCTGAAGGGACACAGTAGTTATGAGCCTTTTTCGAATTGTGGTCGCAGATGATGAAACCTGAACGCTGACCTCAAGGTCAAGGTCACAGGGGTCAAAAATTGTATGCGCATGGAAAAGTGTTGTCCAGATACACATGCATACCAAATATGAAAGCAATATCTGAAGGGACACAGTAGTTATGAGCCTTTTTCGAATCGCGGTCGCAGATTTCGAAACCTTAACGCTGACCTCAAGTTCAAGGTCAA
>VMBQ01005446.1:0-42963 GCA_007657795.1 Dreissena rostriformis | reverse complement strand
TTGGTAGTGAAGCTTCCCATAAAGTTTCATTGAATTCCGGTCATAAGTTGCTGAGAAATAGCCCGGACAAAAAACACGCACACACACAATCACAGACAGACAGAGTGGCGACTATATGCTCCCCTATATATATATATATATACAGTGTTCTGCCGAGGTATAAAACAAGATGGGACAAATGTCTCACAGGTCATGAAAAGTTGGGGACATTTTCTAAACTTGTGAGACACTGAGCAAAAGCAGCAAAAATGATCAAATAATGAATGTATATCATATGCTTATTTACCTCGACATCTGGTACCAATTCATCAGTGGTCTATAGAAGTTTCTCCAACTTTGTTAATGTCAGTTTTCAAAATATTTCAACAAATAAACTAGTCGAGCAGTAAACTTGGTTCATTTTAATTTTCAAACATTTCAACAAATTAACTAGTAAACTGTAACTTAATGTAACTTTATTTACACACTGGGTTGTTCTAGTTAAGTTTAATTGAAGATCTTTCTTTGCTTTGCAGATCTCCAGAATTTCAAAACCTCTACAAAGTCAAAATCTTTTATTTCACCACTTTCAAGTTTTATTGTCATCAAACTATCAACCCTTTCACCAGACAAGAACTTTAACATATTGCCGACTCAATAAATCGGCCTGTACAGCATCCTTGTGCTCCTTGCTGTCAGCATGTCTCACAAAAGTAGTCGTCTTAAAATTTGTGTTTTTCGTTGTGAACATGCTATCTTTTTTGTGTTTTATACATATAGAACATGTCACAAATTTGTTATCGCTATCGTACTCGAGCCAACTATGCTTCTTCAACCACGAGCTTTGGAATTTTCATTCAACTTTTTTGGATTTAGTCAAATTAGTGTCAGTGTCATTTTGACCGTCCGGCAACGAAATGGGTGGGGAAGTTAAATTACTAGTAGTAGTAGTACTGCACTCATTACTTGTTATAGCAGCAATCGAAGGATCAACGGCTTTTGCTTTGTTTTTATTTTGCGGGGAAAAAAACGTCAACAATGCTCGAGCTTTCTTTTTTCGGAGACGAAGCAGACGCTTCCATTTTAACATTGCGAGCGAATACTCTTCAATGGAGAATAACCTCGAGCACCTTGTTATATTGATTGGCTAAGATTGTAGCGCCGAATATAAATACACCGGAAGTATGATTCGTTCACATTATGATTTGGGATATTTTAATTTTCGCTCCAAAGTTTTTTTGCGTTTTTGACGATTCGTTCCCGGACTTTTTGTTTGCGACAAAAAATCGCGTCTGGACATATTTTTTAGCAACATTTGTAAAAAAATGCGAGATTATCGCAATTTCGCGGCCTCGGCAGAACACTGTCCATATATATACTCATACCAAGTTTCAATGAAATCCGCCAAAGCACTTCCAAGATATGGCTCCGGACACAAAAGTGCCGGACAGACAGCCGGACGGACAGCTGGACGGATGGACAACGCCAAAACAATATCCCTCCGCCTCTGGCGGGGGATAACAATTCAGTTTGTTTTTTTAAAGTCTCCATAAACTTAAAACTTAAAATGCTCCAATGAATAATACTGATGTTGTAAAATACTACTTATTCTTGCATTAAGGACAGCATGACATATAGAGGATATTTGTTCATGTCAGTGTAAGATCGTTCGTTATTTCACGAGTGATCATAGAAAATATGTTTTCACGAGTGGCGCAGGCACGAATGAAAATATTATTTTTCTATGATCAAGAGTGAAATAACAAACGATCTTACACTATGATGAATACATTTTCTGTTTCTTTTATGCCCCTTTTTCATGAAAATAATTAACAGCTGTTTCCCTTTCGCTGAAAAGTTACCCTTTCTCCCGTGGCGTACCTCAATACATTGAAATGACGTCATTTTGTTGACGAAATGACATCATTTTGTTGACAAAATGACATCATTATTCCAGTGAAATTCTTCGGTTAAATTCGTTTACAATGTAAATAAACAGTAAAAAAAGCATACAATTAAAAGAAAATGTGTTGGATTCGTTTGAATATTTTCACTCATGATCATAGAAAACATATAAACAAGGATATAAACAAAATTAAGGGAAGTCCATCTTGATATGATAATCTAAAAATAGAAAAAGGAATTCCGAAAATTTGTTATTTTCACCAGTGAAAATAACAATTTCTTTATTTTCACTGCTGTTATTTCACTGCAGAAATGTCATATTTTATCACTAGGTATAAAAGAAATATGATTAAGACAAACTTTAAATAAATGAATTTCCATAACATGAAGTCTGCTAAAACACATATCAGTCAATTCTTAGTCAATTGTTTGCAGATATCAAAACAAAATATGGAAAACCTTTAACCGGAGACATGCAGCACACAGGAAAATATTGCAGAAAGACAGACAGAAAGACAGACAGAAAAATAGACAGAAAGACAGACAGACAGAAAGACAGACAGAGGGACGATTGGCATTTCTTTAACTCCTCCTAATTTGTGGTTGAGGATTATCAATAACAAATCTAAGGTTCTATTGACAATGCTTATGAAGTATAATAAATGCGAACCAGAAAGCTAGGTCAAACATGTGACAGAAGACGTTTCTACATTGGTACTGAAATTTGTTAACAATTTGTCATTTTATATTTGATCACAAGTACATCAATAGCCTTTTGACACAATAACATGATCATAAACATTAAATAGAAGAGGCCATAAACTTATTTTGATAACCCAAATAGATTATCCCCCTACAAACAACATAAATTTCTATTCATTCTGATGTTCCAGTTATCACTTGGTGCCCTCTTCTAAGCAAAACTGAATATGGGGGAGGGGGAGGTCAATGCAGAACATATCATTTTGGGTTAACCAACCATTTGAACCTTCTGACTCTGTGCAAGTCCAAAATTAGGTAAATGCCAAGGTCAAAATGTGGCTGTGTTGAAAGAGCTCAAATAAACCGTTCCTGCAAGTCTCAAAACTTTGTAGGAAGCAGTATTTATCTTATACAAAACCAGACAAATGAAAGAAGGAATTATGAACAGTCAGGCCAATGGCTACATGCCTCCCAACATCAGAAGATTTCTGGGGCTTTACAATTTATTGACTGCAATCAAACAAGTTAGTTAAAATAACCATAAAAATTGAAGCTGGAAGGCAAACAGGAACGAAAATATACAGCACCATCAGTTATGTAATATACAACACCATCAGTTATGTAATATACAACACCATCAGTTATGCAATATACAACACCATCAGTTATGTAATATACAACACCANAATGATCAAGTAACAGAAGTAGTACTACTAATAAACATTTCAGTAAGATACTGATGACAATGATCAAGTAACAGAAGTGGTACTACTAATAAACATTTCAGTAAGATACTGATGACAATGATCAAGTAACAGAAGTAGTACTACTAATAAACATTTCAGTAAGATACTGATGACAATGATCAAGTAACAGAAGTGGTACTACTAATAAACATTTCAGTAAGATACTGATGACAATGATCAAGTAACAGAAGTAGTACTACTAATAAACATTTCAGTAAGATACTGATGACAATGATCAAGTAACAGAAGTGGTACTACTAATAAACATTTCAGTAAGATACTGATGACAATGATCAAGTAACAGAAGTAGTACTACTAATAAACATTTCAGTAAGATACTGATGACAATGATCAAGTAACAGAAGTGGTACTACTAATAAACATTTCAGTAAGATACTGATGACAATGATCAAGTAACAGAAGTAGTACTACTAATAAACATTTCAGTAAGATACTGATGACAATGATCAAGTAACAGAAGTGGTACTACTAATAAACATTTCAGTAAGATACTGATGACAATGATCAAGTAACAGAAGTAGTACTACTAATAAACATTTCAGTAAGATACTGATGACAATGATCAAGTAACAGAAGTGGTACTACTAATAAACATTTCAGTAAGATACTGATGACAATGATCAAGTAACAGAAGTAGTACTACTAATAAACATTTCAGTAAGATACTGATGACAATGATCAAGTAACAGAAGTGGTACTACTAATAAACATTTCAGTAAGATACTGATGACAATGATCAAGTAACAGAAGTAGTACTACTAATAAACATTTCAGTAAGATACTGATGACAATGATCAAGTAACAGAAGTGGTACTACTAATAAACATTTCAGTAAGATACTGATGACAATGATCAAGTAACAGAAGTAGTACTACTAATAAACATTTCAGTAAGATACTGATGACAATGATCAAGTAACAGAAGTGGTACTACTAATAAACATTTCAGTAAGATACTGATGACAATGATCAAGTAACAGAAGTAGTACTACTAATAAACATTTCAGTAAGATACTGATGACAATGATCAAGTAACAGAAGTGGTACTACTAATAAACATTTCAGTAAGATACTGATGACAATGATCAAGTAACAGAAGTAGTACTACTAATAAACATTTCAGTAAGATACTGATGACAATGATCAAGTAACAGAAGTGGTACTACTAATAAACATTTCAGTAAGATACTGATGACAATGATCAAGTAACAGAAGTAGTACTACTAATAAACATTTCAGTAAGATACTGATGACAATGATCAAGTAACAGAAGTGGTACTACTAATAAACATTTCAGTAAGATACTGATGACAATGATCAAGTAACAGAAGTAGTACTACTAATAAACATTTCAGTAAGATACTGATGACAATGATCAAGTAACAGAAGTGGTACTACTAATAAACATTTCAGTAAGATACTGATGACAATGATCAAGTAACAGAAGTAGTACTACTAATAAACATTTCAGTAAGATACTGATGACAATGATCAAGTAACAGAAGTGGTACTACTAATAAACATTTCAGTAAGATACTGATGACAATGATCAAGTAACAGAAGTAGTACTACTAATAAACATTTCAGTAAGATACTGATGACAATGATCAAGTAACAGAAGTGGTACTACTAATAAACATTTCAGTAAGATACTGATGACAATGATCAAGTAACAGAAGTAGTACTACTAATAAACATTTCAGTAAGATACTGATGACAATGATCAAGTAACAGAAGTGGTACTACTAATAAACATTTCAGTAAGATACTGATGACAATGATCAAGTAACAGAAGTAGTACTACTAATAAACATTTCAGTAAGATACTGATGACAATGATCAAGTAACAGAAGTGGTACTACTAATAAACATTTCAGTAAGATACTGATGACAATGATCAAGTAACAGAAGTAGTACTACTAATAAACATTTCAGTAAGATACTGATGACAATGATCAAGTAACAGAAGTGGTACTACTAATAAACATTTCAGTAAGATACTGATGACAATGATCAAGTAACAGAAGTAGTACTACTAATAAACATTTCAGTAAGATACTGATGACAATGATCAAGTAACAGAAGTGGTACTACTAATAAACATTTCAGTAAGATACTGATGACAATGATCAAGTAACAGAAGTAGTACTACTAATAAACATTTCAGTAAGATACTGATGACAATGATCAAGTAACAGAAGTGGTACTACTAATAAACATTTCAGTAAGATACTGATGACAATGATCAAGTAACAGAAGTAGTACTACTAATAAACATTTCAGTAAGATACTGATGACAATGATCAAGTAACAGAAGTGGTACTACTAATAAACATTTCAGTAAGATACTGATGACAATGATCAAGTAACAGAAGTAGTACTACTAATAAACATTTCAGTAAGATACTGATGACAATGATCAAGTAACAGAAGTGGTACTACTAATAAACATTTCAGTAAGATACTGATGACAATGATCAAGTAACAGAAGTAGTACTACTAATAAACATTTCAGTAAGATACTGATGACAATGATCAAGTAACAGAAGTGGTACTACTAATAAACATTTCAGTAAGATACTGATGACAATGATCAAGTAACAGAAGTAGTACTACTAATAAACATTTCAGTAAGATACTGATGACAATGATCAAGTAACAGAAGTGGTACTACTAATAAACATTTCAGTAAGATACTGATGACAATGATCAAGTAACAGAAGTAGTACTACTAATAAACATTTCAGTAAGATACTGATGACAATGATCAAGTAACAGAAGTGGTACTACTAATAAACATTTCAGTAAGATACTGATGACAATGATCAAGTAACAGAAGTAGTACTACTAATAAACATTTCAGTAAGATACTGATGACAATGATCAAGTAACAGAAGTGGTACTACTAATAAACATTTCAGTAAGATACTGATGACAATGATCAAGTAACAGAAGTAGTACTACTAATAAACATTTCAGTAAGATACTGATGACAATGATCAAGTAACAGAAGTGGTACTACTAATAAACATTTCAGTAAGATACTGATGACAATGATCAAGTAACAGAAGTAGTACTACTAATAAACATTTCAGTAAGATACTGATGACAATGATCAAGTAACAGAAGTGGTACTACTAATAAACATTTCAGTAAGATACTGATGACAATGATCAAGTAACAGAAGTAGTACTACTAATAAACATTTCAGTAAGATACTGATGACAATGATCAAGTAACAGAAGTGGTACTACTAATAAACATTTCAGTAAGATACTGATGACAATGATCAAGTAACAGAAGTAGTACTACTAATAAACATTTCAGTAAGATACTGATGACAATGATCAAGTAACAGAAGTGGTACTACTAATAAACATTTCAGTAAGATACTGATGACAATGATCAAGTAACAGAAGTAGTACTACTAATAAACATTTCAGTAAGATACTGATGACAATGATCAAGTAACAGAAGTGGTACTACTAATAAACATTTCAGTAAGATACTGATGACAATGATCAAGTAACAGAAGTAGTACTACTAATAAACATTTCAGTAAGATACTGATGACAATGATCAAGTAACAGAAGTGGTACTACTAATAAACATTTCAGTAAGATACTGATGACAATGATCAAGTAACAGAAGTAGTACTACTAATAAACATTTCAGTAAGATACTGATGACAATGATCAAGTAACAGAAGTGGTACTACTAATAAACATTTCAGTAAGATACTGATGACAATGATCAAGTAACAGAAGTAGTACTACTAATAAACATTTCAGTAAGATACTGATGACAATGATCAAGTAACAGAAGTGGTACTACTAATAAACATTTCAGTAAGATACTGATGACAATGATCAAGTAACAGAAGTAGTACTACTAATAAACATTTCAGTAAGATACTGATGACAATGATCAAGTAACAGAAGTGGTACTACTAATAAACATTTCAGTAAGATACTGATGACAATGATCAAGTAACAGAAGTAGTACTACTAATAAACATTTCAGTAAGATACTGATGACAATGATCAAGTAACAGAAGTGGTACTACTAATAAACATTTCAGTAAGATACTGATGACAATGATCAAGTAACAGAAGTAGTACTACTAATAAACATTTCAGTAAGATACTGATGACAATGATCAAGTAACAGAAGTGGTACTACTAATAAACATTTCAGTAAGATACTGATGACAATGATCAAGTAACAGAAGTAGTACTACTAATAAACATTTCAGTAAGATACTGATGACAATGATCAAGTAACAGAAGTGGTACTACTAATAAACATTTCAGTAAGATACTGATGACAATGATCAAGTAACAGAAGTAGTACTACTAATAAACATTTCAGTAAGATACTGATGACAATGATCAAGTAACAGAAGTGGTACTACTAATAAACATTTCAGTAAGATACTGATGACAATGATCAAGTAACAGAAGTAGTACTACTAATAAACATTTCAGTAAGATACTGATGACAATGATCAAGTAACAGAAGTGGTACTACTAATAAACATTTCAGTAAGATACTGATGACAATGATCAAGTAACAGAAGTAGTACTACTAATAAACATTTCAGTAAGATACTGATGACAATGATCAAGTAACAGAAGTGGTACTACTAATAAACATTTCAGTAAGATACTGATGACAATGATCAAGTAACAGAAGTAGTACTACTAATAAACATTTCAGTAAGATACTGATGACAATGATCAAGTAACAGAAGTGGTACTACTAATAAACATTTCAGTAAGATACTGATGACAATGATCAAGTAACAGAAGTAGTACTACTAATAAACATTTCAGTAAGATACTGATGACAATGATCAAGTAACAGAAGTGGTACTACTAATAAACATTTCAGTAAGATACTGATGACAATGATCAAGTAACAGAAGTAGTACTACTAATAAACATTTCAGTAAGATACTGATGACAATGATCAAGTAACAGAAGTGGTACTACTAATAAACATTTCAGTAAGATACTGATGACAATGATCAAGTAACAGAAGTAGTACTACTAATAAACATTTCAGTAAGATACTGATGACAATGATCAAGTAACAGAAGTGGTACTACTAATAAACATTTCAGTAAGATACTGATGACAATGATCAAGTAACAGAAGTAGTACTACTAATAAACATTTCAGTAAGATACTGATGACAATGATCAAGTAACAGAAGTGGTACTACTAATAAACATTTCAGTAAGATACTGATGACAATGATCAAGTAACAGAAGTAGTACTACTAATAAACATTTCAGTAAGATACTGATGACAATGATCAAGTAACAGAAGTGGTACTACTAATAAACATTTCAGTAAGATACTGATGACAATGATCAAGTAACAGAAGTAGTACTACTAATAAACATTTCAGTAAGATACTGATGACAATGATCAAGTAACAGAAGTGGTACTACTAATAAACATTTCAGTAAGATACTGATGACAATGATCAAGTAACAGAAGTAGTACTACTAATAAACATTTCAGTAAGATACTGATGACAATGATCAAGTAACAGAAGTGGTACTACTAATAAACATTTCAGTAAGATACTGATGACAATGATCAAGTAACAGAAGTAGTACTACTAATAAACATTTCAGTAAGATACTGATGACAATGATCAAGTAACAGAAGTGGTACTACTAATAAACATTTCAGTAAGATACTGATGACAATGATCAAGTAACAGAAGTAGTACTACTAATAAACATTTCAGTAAGATACTGATGACAATGATCAAGTAACAGAAGTGGTACTACTAATAAACATTTCAGTAAGATACTGATGACAATGATCAAGTAACAGAAGTAGTACTACTAATAAACATTTCAGTAAGATACTGATGACAATGATCAAGTAACAGAAGTGGTACTACTAATAAACATTTCAGTAAGATACTGATGACAATGATCAAGTAACAGAAGTAGTACTACTAATAAACATTTCAGTAAGATACTGATGACAATGATCAAGTAACAGAAGTGGTACTACTAATAAACATTTCAGTAAGATACTGATGACAATGATCAAGTAACAGAAGTAGTACTACTAATAAACATTTCAGTAAGATACTGATGACAATGATCAAGTAACAGAAGTGGTACTACTAATAAACATTTCAGTAAGATACTGATGACAATGATCAAGTAACAGAAGTAGTACTACTAATAAACATTTCAGTAAGATACTGATGACAATGATCAAGTAACAGAAGTGGTACTACTAATAAACATTTCAGTAAGATACTGATGACAATGATCAAGTAACAGAAGTAGTACTACTAATAAACATTTCAGTAAGATACTGATGACAATGATCAAGTAACAGAAGTGGTACTACTAATAAACATTTCAGTAAGATACTGATGACAATGATCAAGTAACAGAAGTAGTACTACTAATAAACATTTCAGTAAGATACTGATGACAATGATCAAGTAACAGAAGTGGTACTACTAATAAACATTTCAGTAAGATACTGATGACAATGATCAAGTAACAGAAGTAGTACTACTAATAAACATTTCAGTAAGATACTGATGACAATGATCAAGTAACAGAAGTGGTACTACTAATAAACATTTCAGTAAGATACTGATGACAATGATCAAGTAACAGAAGTAGTACTACTAATAAACATTTCAGTAAGATACTGATGACAATGATCAAGTAACAGAAGTGGTACTACTAATAAACATTTCAGTAAGATACTGATGACAATGATCAAGTAACAGAAGTAGTACTACTAATAAACATTTCAGTAAGATACTGATGACAATGATCAAGTAACAGAAGTGGTACTACTAATAAACATTTCAGTAAGATACTGATGACAATGATCAAGTAACAGAAGTAGTACTACTAATAAACATTTCAGTAAGATACTGATGACAATGATCAAGTAACAGAAGTGGTACTACTAATAAACATTTCAGTAAGATACTGATGACAATGATCAAGTAACAGAAGTAGTACTACTAATAAACATTTCAGTAAGATACTGATGACAATGATCAAGTAACAGAAGTGGTACTACTAATAAACATTTCAGTAAGATACTGATGACAATGATCAAGTAACAGAAGTAGTACTACTAATAAACATTTCAGTAAGATACTGATGACAATGATCAAGTAACAGAAGTGGTACTACTAATAAACATTTCAGTAAGATACTGATGACAATGATCAAGTAACAGAAGTAGTACTACTAATAAACATTTCAGTAAGATACTGATGACAATGATCAAGTAACAGAAGTGGTACTACTAATAAACATTTCAGTAAGATACTGATGACAATGATCAAGTAACAGAAGTAGTACTACTAATAAACATTTCAGTAAGATACTGATGACAATGATCAAGTAACAGAAGTGGTACTACTAATAAACATTTCAGTAAGATACTGATGACAATGATCAAGTAACAGAAGTAGTACTACTAATAAACATTTCAGTAAGATACTGATGACAATGATCAAGTAACAGAAGTGGTACTACTAATAAACATTTCAGTAAGATACTGATGACAATGATCAAGTAACAGAAGTAGTACTACTAATAAACATTTCAGTAAGATACTGATGACAATGATCAAGTAACAGAAGTGGTACTACTAATAAACATTTCAGTAAGATACTGATGACAATGATCAAGTAACAGAAGTAGTACTACTAATAAACATTTCAGTAAGATACTGATGACAATGATCAAGTAACAGAAGTGGTACTACTAATAAACATTTCAGTAAGATACTGATGACAATGATCAAGTAACAGAAGTAGTACTACTAATAAACATTTCAGTAAGATACTGATGACAATGATCAAGTAACAGAAGTGGTACTACTAATAAACATTTCAGTAAGATACTGATGACAATGATCAAGTAACAGAAGTAGTACTACTAATAAACATTTCAGTAAGATACTGATGACAATGATCAAGTAACAGAAGTGGTACTACTAATAAACATTTCAGTAAGATACTGATGACAATGATCAAGTAACAGAAGTAGTACTACTAATAAACATTTCAGTAAGATACTGATGACAATGATCAAGTAACAGAAGTGGTACTACTAATAAACATTTCAGTAAGATACTGATGACAATGATCAAGTAACAGAAGTAGTACTACTAATAAACATTTCAGTAAGATACTGATGACAATGATCAAGTAACAGAAGTGGTACTACTAATAAACATTTCAGTAAGATACTGATGACAATGATCAAGTAACAGAAGTAGTACTACTAATAAACATTTCAGTAAGATACTGATGACAATGATCAAGTAACAGAAGTGGTACTACTAATAAACATTTCAGTAAGATACTGATGACAATGATCAAGTAACAGAAGTAGTACTACTAATAAACATTTCAGTAAGATACTGATGACAATGATCAAGTAACAGAAGTGGTACTACTAATAAACATTTCAGTAAGATACTGATGACAATGATCAAGTAACAGAAGTAGTACTACTAATAAACATTTCAGTAAGATACTGATGACAATGATCAAGTAACAGAAGTGGTACTACTAATAAACATTTCAGTAAGATACTGATGACAATGATCAAGTAACAGAAGTAGTACTACTAATAAACATTTCAGTAAGATACTGATGACAATGATCAAGTAACAGAAGTGGTACTACTAATAAACATTTCAGTAAGATACTGATGACAATGATCAAGTAACAGAAGTAGTACTACTAATAAACATTTCAGTAAGATACTGATGACAATGATCAAGTAACAGAAGTGGTACTACTAATAAACATTTCAGTAAGATACTGATGACAATGATCAAGTAACAGAAGTAGTACTACTAATAAACATTTCAGTAAGATACTGATGACAATGATCAAGTAACAGAAGTGGTACTACTAATAAACATTTCAGTAAGATACTGATGACAATGATCAAGTAACAGAAGTAGTACTACTAATAAACATTTCAGTAAGATACTGATGACAATGATCAAGTAACAGAAGTAGTACTACTAATAAACATTTCAGTAAGATACTGATGACAATGATCAAGTAACAGAAGTGGTACTACTAATAAACATTTCAGTAAGATACTGATGACAATGATCAAGTAACAGAAGTGGTACTACTAATAAACATTTCAGTAAGATACTGATGACAATGATCAAGTAACAGAAGTGGTACTACTAATAAACATTTCAGTAAGATACTGATGACAATGATCAAGTAACAGAAGTGGTACTACTAATAAACATTTCAGTAAGATACTGATGACAATGATCAAGTAACAGAAGTGGTACTACTAATAAACATTTCAGTAAGATACTGATGACAATGATCAAGTAACAGAAGTGGTACTACTAATAAACATTTCAGTAAGATACTGATGACAATGATCAAGTAACAGAAGTAGTACTACTAATAAACATTTCAGTAAGATACTGATGACAATGATCAAGTAACAGAAGTGGTACTACTAATAAACATTTCAGTAAGATACTGATGACAATGATCAAGTAACAGAAGTGGTACTACTAATAAACATTTCAGTAAGATACTGATGACAATGATCAAGTAACAGAAGTGGTACTACTAATAAACATTTCAGTAAGATACTGATGACAATGATCAAGTAACAGAAGTGGTACTACTAATAAACATTTCAGTAAGATACTGATGACAATGATCAAGTAACAGAAGTGGTACTACTAATAAACATTTCAGTAAGATACTGATGACAATGATCAAGTAACAGAAGTGGTACTACTAATAAACATTTCAGTAAGATACTGATGACAATGATCAAGTAACAGAAGTAGTACTACTAATAAACATTTCAGTAAGATACTGATGACAATGATCAAGTAACAGAAGTAACAGGTACTACTAATAAACATTTCAGTAAGATACTGATGACAATGATCAAGTAACAGAAGTCACGTACTACTAATAAACATTTCAGTAAGATACTGATGACAATGATCATAATACAAATCATAATATTTATAACAATAATAATAAAGTAATTATAATAATAATCATTATGATTATAATTAATAANAAACCATTCAGATAAGTCATCATTACATTCAATGAACTTTATTAAACAGTAGATATTTTTTAATCAATTATTGAGAAGACCCATCATGCATTTGAGCCTCCCTCTGTGAAAAGGGGGCTTAATGCATGTGCGTTAAGTATCATTCCAGATTAGCCTTTGCAGTCCGCACTTATGGGATTTTTCGTTTAAAGAAAATCTCTTCTCAACAAAAATCCAATCTAAGCTGAAAGTGTCGTCCCAGATAAGCCTGTGTGGATGCACAGGCTAATCTGGGACAACAATGTACATAAAACCCCATTTTCACAGAGATGAGGCTCATTTATATCACAGTGGTTAGTTATACAGATTGTTATTCATTACTTGGACAATCCGTCTTGGACAAACTGAGACCGGTAGTAAAAGTCATGTTCATCTATGTATACAGATAATAAGTACTTAAAATATCATTAAGTGGAAAAGCAGAAATAGTGGTACATAATTCATTAAGGCCATTTTTAAATATCTACCTTTTATTTTTAATACGTAAAATCAAAATGCTGACAATGCTACAACTTCATGAAAAAGGCTATAACTGAATAAACTATTCTTGTCTGCCAGCCTCAGTTTTTATCTTTCAACTTCAGACTTGACAACCTTAAAACCAGCCATAAAGCCATAAACATGAACTCACATTTGCATAATATGTTAATACAAATTTAAATACATTCTTTTTGTAATTTGAAACAATATTTCCACATCACTTTACATGCCTTCGACAAACACTCAAGCCAAAACATTTGTTACCACGCCAAGAGTTGTTTCAGGATTACTGATTTATCAACAATCATCGAGCATTGGTTATCTATAAATTTATAACGTTCATGTCTAAAAATAACTCCATCAACAAAGTGAAAACTTGAGTACTTCAAATAAAGTAGCCAATTGTTGGTCGTAAACCATGATCTTAATGATACTGGTTTGGTATCTTAATGATGTCGACAATAAATTACGAAATCCTTCCCAGACATGTCTTTGCATCAAATGAAATCAATCAGTTTGAAAAGGAAACGGCATACATTTGGACTGTTACTTGTGAGTGTACGTGAAAAAAACATGCATGAACGAAATGACTCAGAAATTAAATAAGGGGATATAAAGTTAAGGAAATGATCAAAACGAAAAAAACTTAAAACTGTCTGAATTATGTCTCAGTGAAGTGCCTTCCTGGACTGGACCAGAGTATTTTCTTAGTTTTAAGAACAGAACAGAACAGAACAGACAGTTTATTAAGACATATACAAATGTACATGGTCTTAATACACAAAATATAAAATAAAATATTGTCATGTGTCTATACATAACAACGAATGGGTTATATCAAAATGTAATCTTACAATTTGAGAAGTATATTTTAACAAAGAAGAACGACTTTATATTAACATAGTAAAATATCTTTCATTTCACTGGCAGTAAGGAACTACTTAGTATTCGTTGACAATATTATTTGTGAAAGCTAATTTAAGCTACTTCATCTCCATATGTGGATTGTTGTGGGATAAATCCCGTGTTACTGGATACTGGGCTATTACCACCGTTACATTGGTCATTATTAATGAATTGTGTAAAAGACTTGTTGATCTGAACTTGTAAGAAACTGTGGATTATTTATCAAGCAAATGTAAGTATTTTTGAAACCGTGAAATAAATTTTATAAATAATTTTTTTTAACTTATTTAAATATTTAAGATGACCAAGAACCCTCCTGAGTCAGATTTGTCTCCTGATTAGACGTAACTAAAGTAATAAAAGAGATCAACTAAAGGGAAAACTCACAGACCATCATCTTCATTTCATGCCTATATTTAAATACTGCTATTAAGTTTCATAATGATGCAAAAACTTCTAAAGACTGTTTGTGCACAAACTAAAGGGGACAGTGCCCACAAGACAACAAAGTAACCCATATGCCGGCTTTCCAGGCAATACAGAACTAGTGTGTTTTTTTTTATGTATTCATGAGAAATGGAATTATATGAGCTTTATTTATAAATGTTTCAATTAAATAAACATCATCATTTGAAGGTAAAACAAATAACATCCGATTCAATACCATGCATACAAATGTTACATTATTTTATACGTTACATTTGGTTTGTGTTAATCACTCTTTATATAAACATTTACAGTGTTGTTTTTCAACATTAAAGATGAACTAAATATTGTGATTTATTTATTTAAAAAAAAATAAAAAAATGTAGAAACTTTCAATTTGGAACTTTAGGCTTTTTTGGGGGAAAAATAAATACTTTTCACATGGGGATTGGGGCCCCGAATCTGACAAAAATAAATAAATAAAATTAATTACATGAAGAGGGTACTGTACATAAAGTAAACTGTTTATAAAATTATGAAAAAAAAGCAATAAAATATTGTTCAGAACAAATACCATCAGTTACTTAAACAAGTAATAAGTGTGTGCATAAAGTAACAGAAGTAGTACTACTAATAAACATTTCAGTAAGATACTGATGACAATGATCAAGTAACAGAAGTGGTACTACTAATAAACATTTCAGTAAGATACTGATGACAATGATCAAGTAACAGAAGAGGTACTACTAATAAACATTTCAGTAAGATACTGATGACAATGATCAAGTAACAGAAGTCACGTACTACTAATAAACATTTCAGTAAGATACTGATGACAATGATCATAATACAAATCATAATATTTATAACAATAATAATAAAGTAATTATAATAATAATCATTATGATTATAATTAATAATTTGCCTCAAATTAGTTAATAATGTAAAAATAATAAATTTTTACTACATTGTTTTGAGGAACATTTGTAATTGTGACGATATTAAATCAAACCGCCTTAAACCTGTATTTGCCATAAGGGAAAAAGTATAAGTGTACCAAAAAAAAATTGAAATAAAACGCAGAAAAACATAATTTGTAACTCGAGGAACATTTTTTCTGACAGGAACAATAGATTGGTAATTGGTACTATAGCAATAGTAAGTTTTGACAATCACAATATCTTTTGTAGGTTGAACCTCAATATTAATGACGTACATAATAAATTAACATATATTAAATTTGTATCAGTGTGGTTTCTATGTAAATATGTCAGAATGGTATATGGTTAAATGGATTTGTGCACATTTAATTGTCATCCACTAAAAAAAGAATGTACATGTATAATTATAATTATGTAATTAATAATAATTATGTTTTAACAAGTATAAACAAGGCTTGTCACCATAGGATGACATATGCCCCCTTTTTCCACATTTTTATAAACCTAAACGCAAAGTGTTTTTCCACATTTTTCGAAACCTAAACGCAAAGTGTGACGAAATTTCAGACGGACAGTGTGATCACTATATGTCCACCTTTGGGGGCATAAAAACACCACTGACTAAGAAAAATGTTAAAGAAATTGGTCCCTTAATGAATAATTTTCACTCTAAATTGGTTTAATAATAAAGCGTCTGAAATTATTTCCCATCATAATTTGGCAAATATGTGAAGTACTAACATAGCGTTTATAATTTGCTTACAAATCCTAAAGCCTGAACAGTGCAGTGGTAGTGCACTAGCTTTTGCTTCCAGAGGTCCAGGGTTGAAATGTGGTATGGTTACCTAGATTTTACAATATACATATATCGTTTTCACTTTTTTGTGGCACAATATATTTCATTTTAATTTTCTGCAACAATATCTATTCATACGACACACGAACACTAAATTGGTACATGAACATGTGTTGAATATATTGTAAAATTAACCACAAAAAAATAAAAAAGTGCATTTTGTATCTTGTTAAATCTATGTTACCAGAGCACATCTGGAGTTAACATTTTGGCTATTGTTATAAGGAACACTGATTGTTTATGTGTAAACTTTATTTTATGAAATATTTTATGAAATATTTTACGAAATAGTCGTTGATTTTAAGCGTTATAGGGGTTTTAATGTTGTTGGAGTTATGAGAACAGGAGTTTTCCATAAGTTTCATTGTTCTAGCTGAAGTAATTTTAGCTTAGGTTGGTTGCAGATTTCAGTTTTTTAGATTTTATTTCTGTAACCATGGCCGCCATAAATTTTCATCAGCAAAAAAAAAGAAAACAAAACAAATTCATAAAATTGATATCCCCCGCCAAATACATTTTGATAAATGATGGGTTCAGATAGATGAACAAGGCAATAACTTTAAAATAAGAAAATGTGAGTTATTGTTTTATGTTACAATTCTCCTCATTAATATCTATACTCCCATGAAGTTTCATGTTGAAATCTTGTATGGTATCTGAGATATAGCCCTGAAACATTTGCATCATACAAAAACAACCAAGGGCAATAACTCTTATTTTAGAAAGTGTAGGGTTATGGGTCTTGTGCATGACACTTTTCCTCATTGATATATATGAACCCATGAAGCTTCATTTTGAAATCTTATATAGTTTCTGAGTTATAACCCTGAAAAGTTTGTGACTGAAAGACGGACTGATGGTCCAACAGACAGACGGACTAACAGACACACAGAGGGACAACTCAAAAATTATATCCCGTCGCCTTTGGCAGGAGATAATAATGTGCATATTCACCATATGGTGCTCTACACTCATACAAATTTCTATCAATCATAAGTACTCTCAGAGTTGTCGCAGGATTTAGATTTTAGTTTTCAAATATTTCTGTAACCATATAGCAAATACAATATTTGTGAAAGAACTGCATTATCCTTATATGGCCCCTCTATCCACATACTGAGTGTCTTCGTGTGTGTGTATAAGGGATTTATTTACAGGTCCTCCAGCGTCTTCATGACTGCTTCATGTATAGACCTGCTGAGTGTCTTCAACCTTCAACCTAGCTTAAGTACTTACAGGAGTCAGACTTTTCTGACAGACAGACACACAGACAGACAAACCTGAAATAACATGCATATGCCTTATATAGCCCTCTATCCACATACTAAGTTTCATCAACCTTGCTTACATACTTTTTGTTTTATTGCAGGATCCAGATTTTTGTTCTGAACCCATGACATGTGCAACCACAGAAACCACAATTTCTGACTCACCCCCCCCNTTGTTGGGGGGGGGGGGGTATAATTTTTACAGTACACTTTCTTTGGCTCGAACTCGCTTGACTCAAATTTCAGATTGGCTCAATGTCACCTAGGAGGACCAATATTTTGTGCTATATATTCATATACAATTTTTGTCGAATTTTCTGATGGATCAAAGTGTTTTCTAAGTCCCAGTAACAATTTTCACACCTCATTTTGTTTGTTTGGCTCAATCTCGGTTCAAAAAAAGAATATTTAAAGTTAAAGAAAGCAATGATAGTAACAAACTCTTTGAAATTATCCTCCTAATGAGACTTTTTAACGAGACTTTAAGCAATAGACTGTATTGTAGACGAATTATAACAACTTTCTGCATTTCACATAAATGCTGCATTCTGATAGGATAATTCACATACATTTCATGTTTTTCCCAATCCTATGAACCTACTATGTATGCAAATATAACGTTACAGGATAGTGCTTCAAGCTGTCTAGTCGGTTATCAAACCTAAATGATATTACGTCCACAAACATGATTAACATTTAAAAAGTTTCATGACTTTCAAATTAGGATTACAAGTTTAAGGGACTGTTAACCACGAATGACGAAAAAAGAAAAGTTCTAAAATACCGTACTTTTTTACAATTATTAGTTTATATTGATTAAAATATCATGACTGGTATATTACATTAATTGAAAAAAGTTCATATTTTCAGTATATTCGGTAATAAAATTGTGCGATGTGAAATCAAAAGTACATCGCGAAAATAGGTGACATAACGATATACACACTATAAATAACGCAAGTAGATTGATCATTTAAAATATAAAATATATAAAATTCACTGCGCATGCACAATTTGCATTCCTGGGTTTACCACGTGACAATGATGATCAATCTACTTGCGTTATTTATAGTTAACTGGTAGTTACCTGGTATGCATACCCAGTAAAAATAAATAAATACAAAAATAAAGTAAAAATAAAAAAACAACTTTTTTCAAGTAATGTTATATACCAGTCGTGATATTTTAATCCATATAAACTAATAATTGTAAAAAAATACGGTATTTTAGAACTTTTCTTTTTTCGTCATTCGTGGTTTACAGTCCCTTTAAATAGTGGAAGTTGTTCTCCTGGACACGGCGCAAATGCCCGCTGCAGGTATTCCAACAATTAATAAAAATGTATCTAATATATCTTTCAGGGCAATGATTTATATATACAAGCACTACATCAGGTTCTTTTTTTTAGCTTTCATACTTCTTATGTAATGTGTCACTAACCAATAACACTTGTCTCTTCAGGTTATCCCAGCTTCAATAACAATGAGACACCCTCACTTCGGATTCCCCAGCCCATATATTGCAAGGAAACATAATCCAGTATCATACAGTGATCCTGCAACGTAATTAACCCAGAAACATTTGCCTAGCAAACACTGAACTAGTATATCCAAAAGCTCGCCATGGACTTCAATAGCCGCCAGTATATTCTGCGAAAAGATGCAGGCGACCATGACTGGACTGCTGCCAAGTCTTTCCTGGTTCCCTTCATGGGTCTCATGAACGTCATCATGTTTTTCGGCAACCTGCTCTCGATAGCAACCATAATGAGCACGCCCAAACTGCGACAGCAGACATCCTACTGGTTTGTGATGAATTTAGCTGTGATAGACTTTCTAATATCAGTGACAGTCGTGCCTCTGAACACAATCTGGGAGTACCATGGCACTTGGCCATTCACCCAGGTCACTTGTGAATTCTTCACCTTTGCTGATATCGCTTTTAGCACAATATCAGCATATTCCANATACCGTATTTTTTTACAATTATTAGTTTATATTGATTAAAATATCACGACTGGTATATTACATTAATTGAAAAAAGTTCATATTTTCAGTATATTCGGTAATAAAATTGTGCGATGTGAAATCAAAAGTACATCGCGAAAATAGGTGACATAACGATATACACACTATAAATAACGCAAGTAGATTGATCATTTAAAATATAAAATATATAAAATTCACTGCGCATGCACAATTTGCATTCCTGGGTTTACCACGTGACAATGATGATCAATCTACTTGCGTTATTTATAGTTAACTGGTAGTTACCTGGTATGCATACCCAGTAAAAATAAATAAATACAAAAATAAAGTAAAAATAAAAAAACAACTTTTTTCAAGTAATGTTATATACCAGTCGTGATATTTTAATCCATATAAACTAATAATTGTAAAAAAATACGGTATTTTAGAACTTTTCTTTTTTCGTCATTCGTGGTTTACAGTCCCTTTAAATAGTGGAAGTTGTTCTCCTGGACACGGCGCAAATGCCCGCTGCAGGTATTCCAACAATTAATAAAAATGTATCTAATATATCTTTCAGGGCAATGATTTATATATACAAGCACTACATCAGGTTCTTTTTTTTAGCTTTCATACTTCTTATGTAATGTGTCACTAACCAATAACACTTGTCTCTTCAGGTTATCCCAGCTTCAATAACAATGAGACACCCTCACTTCGGATTCCCCAGCCCATATATTGCAAGGAAACATAATCCAGTATCATACAGTGATCCTGCAACGTAATTAACCCAGAAACATTTGCCTAGCAAACACTGAACTAGTATATCCAAAAGCTCGCCATGGACTTCAATAGCCGCAAGTATATTCTGCGAAAAGATGCAGGCGACCATGACTGGACTGCTGCCAAGTCTTTCCTGGTTCCCTTCATGGGTCTCATGAACGTCATCATGTTTTTCGGCAACCTGCTCTCGATAGCAACCATAATGAGCACGCCCAAACTGCGACAGCAGACATCCTACTGGTTTGTGATGAATTTAGCTGTGATAGACTTTCTAATATCAGTGACAGTGGTGCCTCTAAACACAATCTGGGAGTACCATGGCACTTGGCCATTCACCCAGGTCACTTGTGAATTCTTCACCTTCGCTGATATCGCTTTTAGCACAATATCAGCATATTCCATTATGCTGGTGTCCATTGACAAATACATCTATATCACCTACTCCATCCACTACTTTGAAAAGATGACACGACGGCTTGCTGTGATACTGATTTCTGGAGTTTGGATTTGTGTGTTTATTTTTGCCATCATTTCATTAGTGACAGAAGTGGGAACAGACGACAATTTCAAAGACCACTTCTTGAAAATTAACAACAACACCAAGAGTTGCATCTTTGTCATGACTGATGCCTATGTCATTCCCTCCGCATTTATTAGCTTCTTCATTCCATTTGTTGTCCTTTGTTTCACAAGCTCAAAAATCATCTGCATTGCAAGTAGACATATCAGGAAGATTACGAACCTACCTCAAACATTCATATATACGTCTGAAACAGACTCAGACTCAGTACACTCCAGGAGCAAAAATCCTCAAAATGAAAGACCAAGTCCTGCTGCTAAATCACCACTAGCTTCTGAAGCGAATACTGAAACCTCAAACTGTACAACAGATGGATGTTACACTTCTGAATTAAAATGTGATCCCCTAAGTCCCAATAACCATGAATATGACAAAGAAACATCATTTAATGAACCGCAAAACAATAATCTGTCGTTGGAGAAAGCAAAATGTGGAAAATGTGAACCCTCTGAGAAAGATCATAAAAATGGAATTTTCATTCTGGACGTTATTTATGAAAATATTAGTCTGAAGAAAAAATACACACCAAATGAGACTGAATGTGTTCAAACTAGAAAGCCAAGAGCATATTCCTTCCCACGTGCAACATCATTAAAACTTAAATCAAACAAGGGTAACAATGTGCCTGTTAAAAGGACCCAGTCTTTGAAAATAAACCAAACGCGACTGGATGCCCTTCGATTGGATCCTATGAACAGGAAAAACAGCATTAAAAGTGTGAGCAATGGCAGGAAGAAGAAAAGACTTCAGTACTGCAAACTGTTCGGAACCATTACGATTGTGATTTTCTGTTTCATTATAATGTTTGCTCCATATAATGTAGCTATAGTTGTGGACGTGTGGTGTCACTGCATAGAGCCCTGGGTGTATGAAGACATCCTAGCAGTCCTGTACTACATGCACTCCCTCGTCAACCCCTTCATTTACATGGCAACGGATAGAAAGTTCAAGGCCGCTCTCAGGCACCTATGGCAGAGGATCTGCCGAATTACCCTTTGCTCGTTTAGACACAAGTTGTAGGCAATCTAAGACTGTGCTTGGGCATACATTTAAACTTATCTCCAGCTATTTTTTGTTATGTCTTTACATGGATAATAAAACATAATTCATCTTGTTTAACTTGTGGTATTATAGTTCAATGACTGATTACAATACAATTTTAAATTTGCATCTAATTGACACTTGTAAAAATGTATATCACACTTTAAAGTTTTAATTTCAACCAATGGCCATGTCACTAAAAGTGTGGGAAGTATAGGACTGATGCTGAATATGAAAATTCTTAAAAGTTTGTATTTATATATGAACTTGAAAACATTTTTTCTGCATACGCCTACAGTATGGAACCTATGAGTGGCATATAACAAGTGCAAAGCCAGTGTATTGCAGTAAATCTCAGCGTAAGTCCAATGTATGACCAATGTATGGCCAGCTTTGTCTTAATATAACTACCCTGTTTGGAACATATGACTGATTTATAACCACCATTGTCTGCAAAACAGGGCGCATTTTGGGTTCAGGTTTAACATCTGGAACAGCTACAATACAGTCAGTAGTTATCACAGTAACTGGACAAGAGTTGTAAATATCACCTTGTTTTGAAAGTTGCATTTTGTCTATGAAACTATGCCACTACATATAGTACCAAAATGGCTAATTAAAATGGCAAGTTTCATCACAGCAAACAGAAACACCTATTTCATGTTTCAGCAGTTGTACCTATTTTTATGACATTTCATTTTGGGTGAAATTTTACTAAAACAAGAGATGTGTTTGTCAGAAACACAATGCCCCCTACTTTTATTTATTTTTATGGCCCCCTTCGAAGAAGAGGGGGTATATTGCTTTGCACATGTCGGTCTGTCGGTCTGTTGGTGTGTCGGTCCGTCCACCATCCGGATGATTACTCAAGAACGCTTAGGCCTAGGATCATGAAACTTCATAGGGACATTGGTCATGACCGGCAGATGACCCCTATTGATTTTCAGGTCACTAGGTCAAAGTTCAAGGTCACAGTGACCTGAAGCAGTAAAATGGTTGACTGGAAATAGGAAAATGGTTTCTGGATGATAACTCAAGAACGCTTAAGCCTGGGATCATGAAAATTCATAGGGACATTGATCATGACCGGCAGATGAAACCTATTGATTTTGAGGTCACTAGGTCAAAGGTCAAGGTCACAGGTCAAGGTCACAGTGACTGGAAATAGGAAAATGGTTTCCGGATAATANCCACCACCACTACCAAAAATGTATTCACACAATGGCTGCCACTACAACTGACAGCCCATATGGGGGGCATGCATGTTTTACAAACAGCCCTTGTTTATTTTTAACTTTGTCCCTGAAGGATGACCTTGACCTTTCATCACTCAAATTGTGCAGCTCCATGAAATACATATGCATGCCAAATATCAAGTTGCTATGATCAATATTGCAAAAAATGTCCACATTTTTCGAAACCTAAACGCAAAACCTAAACGTAAAGTGTGACGGAATTTCAGACGGACGGACAGACAGAGGAACAGTGCGATCACTATAGGCCCACCTTCAGGGGCATAAAAATGTTCCATCTATAATTTCTAAATGGGTGGCTCAGACTTTGATTTGCTGGCACTGTCTTTTAACCCGTTCACGTACTTTAAGTCTGAGGAGTCTAAACCTTCTGCCAGGAATTTTATTTCATTATGTACCTTTTGCTATACAGCTGAACTTTTACATGAGTTTTGTAAGAATACTGTAGAACAGAATTATAGGTCAGTTTTTGGAAATTTACCTAAGTTCTTTATCCAGGGCACAACTTTGTTCATGGTCAATACATTATATTTGACATTAATTAATATTTGTCAAAATAATGAAGGAGCGACTGTCCGCCATGTCAAAATCAACGAAGGAGCGATTGTCCGTGGGAGCGATTGTCCGGGATTTGACTTTGAATTGTGGTCTTCACCTTGGACCCAGTGGCCGTGTTCTTGCCTGTGACACTCCACTTACAACTCATGTGACACTCAACTTACAACTCCTGCAAGTTATATGAAAATCCTTCCATGCTTAAGATAAAGTTTTGCCCTAAACAAAATTAATAAAATTTGGAATAATTGACCTGAATATTTCATCTAAATTATTGAGCAGAAACCTTTTAAACAAGAGCTGCGTTTGTGAAACGCAGTGAACCCTTCTGCCCTTTGAAGCCACACATCAGCTATATTCCAATTGAAAACATCATGACGAAGTTATTGTCCATTGATATTTGACAAAGTTAGGGGCCTTGGAAAGTATCTGAAACCGTTTTGTAAAAAACCTCCAGAAAACTTAAACAATCTAAGTTCAAGGCCCATAACTTTGCCAAAAATCAATGGACTGGAACCAAACTCACACTTGATCTGCAGGTCATGTAGGTAGACTCACATACCAAAACTCAGCCCAATATGAAAGCGTTGGGTAAAAAACCTCTGTAAAACTATTATTATAGAAAGTTTCTAAAACCAAGGCCCATAACTTCGCCAAAAGTCCATGGACCGGTACAAATTTCACACTTCATCTGTAGGTCATGTAGGTGGACTCACATACCAAAAATCAGCTCAACATCTGAAAGTGTTGCGTAAAAAACCTCCTGAAAATGGTTAATATAGAGAAAATTTCTATATCCACTTTGTCTCAAATCTCCATGCCTTTTACTTTCTATTTATACAGTACAGTCCACGCGTTTTCCCCATTTTCCCTCGCTACTCCGCGGGCAGTTACTCCGAGGGAGATTAAGAAAATCCCGCGATATGCAGCGTTTGCATGATTTGGGACTCCGCGGTTAATGATCGGCAAAATTGATAAGCCGACGTGGCGGCCCTCGGCGTTGCCAGTGGTTGGCAACGCGGGGGAAACTCCGTGTTTAAAGAGATAACAATCAATTTAACTTTGTTTGACTTCCTGATTTTCAAACAAAATTACATTTATTACAAGTACATAGTATAAAATATACAATTAAAAAACCAACCAAGATAGATCGATCCCCACGTGGTTGTAAAAGTAGTTGTTGTTGTATAGAAAACTCTTTGATTTATGACAAACAAAACGTCGTCTTTTAACTGATACTTACCAATTAATTTTTCACAGTTTGAATGTATAATATTAATTCATATATATGAATTTTTCAGCTTAGATGTAAAATACTTTCATCTGTATATTTTGGGCAAATAAGTAAAATGTGGTATTCATTTTCTAACAAATCAAAATGGCAATTTGTACAAAGGCGAGTTTGTCTGGGCATGTCTGTGTATCTATCTGCCAAATTGTGAGATGATGCTCGAAATCTAGCGCCGTTTAAAATATTTTAGTCTTAATAACATATGTATTTTTAAAATTCTAAGTGTTTAAATAGATTATATGTTTCAAGAGCGGCGGCGAGTTATTTATCTTTGTTTACCAGGTTTCTTTATAAATGCTTATTATTCTATGTTTGATTGGCAGGAATTATGTAGGTGCAATAAATTGACTTTCCCATAATATACAACAACAACAACATTTATTAGCTCGTAAGCATACAATTGCNGTTTGTGCACAACTTGACAGAAGAAGCAGAAACAGCATCGAAACAACACAACATGAGGAGAGTGTAAGAGATCACACGGACCTTGTCAGGGAAGAGCTTCAACCCAAGTAAACCAGTGAAGGACAAGAATGGCAGAGTCATCACAAGTGATGAGGCACAGAAAAGACGGTGGGTGGAACATTTCCATGAAATCCTCAACCGTCCACCACCAGAATCAGCCCGAAATACCACCAGCGGAAGAGCCCCTCAGTATCAACACCCACCCACCAACCAAGGCTGAGATCATCAAAGCCATCAAGACGCTGAAACAAGGCAAGGCAGCAGGTCCTGCCGGCATCCCCCCGGAAGCTCTCAAGACAAATGCAACAGCAGAGATTCTACACCATCTCTTAGTAAAGATATGGGAGCAAGTGCCGGCCGATTGGAAGCTTGGGTACTTTGTAAAACTTCCCAAGAAAGGTGACATCTCCCAGTGCGGCAACTGGCGAGGTATCATGCTGTTGTCCATTCCTAGCAAGGTGCTTACCAGGATCATTCTAGAGAGATTGAAAGAGGCAATAGACGGGAGTCTTAGAACAGAGCAGGCAGGGTTTAGGCAAGATCGCTCATGTACAGACCATATCGCTACTCTGCGCATCATCATTGAACAATCCATCGAATGGCAGTCTCCGCTGTTCACAACTTTTGTGGATTTTGAAAAAGCATTCGATAGCGTCGACAGGGAAACTATCTGGAAGCTGATGCAGCACTATGGAATCCCACAAAAGTTTATAAGCATCATCCAACAGCTCAATGAGGACTCATCTTGCCAGGTTATCCACAACGGGAAGCTGACGGACCCCTTCGCAGTGAAGACAGGAGTGAGGCAGGGTTGTATTCTCTCGCCGACAATTTTTCTGATCATCATCGACTGGATCATGAGAAGAACCACAGAGGGCAGCAACACTGGCATCCAGTGGACCTTCACCAAACACATAGAAGACCTGGATTTTGCAGACGACATTGGCCTCATGTCCCACAAACAACAACATGCACAGTCCAAGCTTACCCGACTAGCGGAGGAGGCAGGAAAGACCAGCCTGAAAATCAACACCAAGAAGACAGTAGTGATGCGTATTAACAACCGACAACAACAGCCGCTACAGCTGCTAGGAGAAGACCTAGTGGAAACTGACCACTTTGTCTACTTAGGAAGCGTGGTCAACACTGATGGCGGCACAGACGACGACGTAAAAAGCAGGATTAACAAGGCAAGGGTAGCATTCAACACCCTGCGTCCCATCTGGAACTCCAAAGCCTTATCCCAGCGCAACAAAGTCCGCATCTTCAACACCAATGTGAAGGCAGTCCTCCTCTATGGGTCCGAAACATGGAGGGTAACTAACACCATCACCAACAAGATACAGACTTTTGCCAACAAGTGCCTGCGCCGCATCATCAACATCAGGTGGCCTGAGAACCAGAACCCCATCAGTCAGGACATTAAGAAAAGGAAATGGGGATGGATAGGTCACACGCTGCGCAAACCAGGCGACAACGTCACAAGGCAAGCTCTCGAATGGAACCCACAGGGAAAAAGAAAAGTGGGGCGGCCCAAGCATGCGTGGAGAAGGTCCGTCGAGAGCGAAGTGAAGGACGCCGGAATGACATGGACGCAGCTGAGGAGAGTGGCCCAAAACAGAGTGCGCTGGCGAGGTGTTGTTGCGGCCCTATGCTTCACTGGGAGTTTACAGGAATAAGTCAAGTAAGTCAAATATCTACTGAAATAGAATGAACTGAGCCTCATATAATATATTATATCATTTTAAAGGGATAATGTCTTTAAAAGTTGGTCTTTTGTATGATATAAATATTCTACACTGCTAAATTTATAATGTTAAGTTAAGCATTCATCACCTTAAAACAAGAAAAAGCAAAAAATATACCGGTAGCAAAAATCATGTAATACATGTATACTCAATCGGTTTAACTTTAAATGTAAATTACCAACAAATATTGATAAATTAAATTAGGCTATTGGTACACTTAAAAAAGAGTTCATTTCTTTTTTTACATGCTTATGTAAATATGCCTTTTTCACAGATTTTTGCGTTCTGGAATAGCATTTATTTTACATTCCACCTAGCATCCAATAATTTGAAATCTTGTTAACAAAATTCCTCAGTTCTTCAACAGATAAGTTTTCTAAGTACTGCTTTCTTAACAAAACACAACCTTATCATTTACAAAAACACATTAACGAATGATGTCAGGTAAAAGAAGTTAACATATTTTGTGCATTGCATCGATCAATTTACTCAAAGATTTTTCAGCATCTTTGATCTGAGTAAATATTGTGAAAGATCATAAATATTTACATTGACATTGATGTTATAATATTATTTATTGCCAGTCTCACACACTCAGGGGCATATTCCTCTTGAATGAATACATTGTAATCTGTTATTCCACTTTGTCAGCGTATTAAAAATTGAGGAAAGAATGTAACGCTCTTATTTAAGAGCAGTATAACAAACAAGAGCACCGCATAGCGGATGCCAACGCTTGGATTTTTTTTTTTACCTTTGACCTTGAAGGATGACCTTGACCTTGACATTTTCACCACTCAAAATGTGCAGCTCCATGAGATACACATGCATGCCAAATATACAGTTGATATCTTCAATATTGCAAAAGTTATGGCTAATGTTAAAGTTTTCGGATGCCGCGGACGGCGGACGAGCTGGCTATGACAATACCTCGTTTTTTTTCCGAAAACAGCCGAGCTAAAAATTGAAAAAAAAACAAACATTGTAGTGTACCAATGCTAACAGTGTGAGAAAAAAACATGCTCCAAACAATAGTTTTCAGAATAAAGATTTGAGAAATAAAAGCAAATAAATTCAATACAAGCGGTTACATTAAACAGGCCTTCTAAAATTTAAAAATATCTATATAATGGGCTCAGACCCAAACTAATATATGTGAAATAGATGTGTTAAGCCGATACAACAGTTTCAAACTGAACCCGCAAAATGTCAATATGACGCATAGCATATTCTATAAAAAGGCATTTAAACCTACGGAATAAATGAATATTACATTCAGTTACAAGTTATTAATACCACAATCTTTTGACACTTACACATACCGAAAGAAAGGAAAAATAAGACATTAAAAGTGTACGTACTAAGAGTCTCTTAACGATCTAAAACATATACTGATT
Organism: Dreissena rostriformis; assembly: GCA_007657795.1. Lineage (NCBI taxonomy): Eukaryota > Metazoa > Mollusca > Bivalvia > Myida > Dreissenidae > Dreissena > Dreissena rostriformis. The sequence continues at coordinate 13,513 of VMBQ01005446.1, read as the reverse complement.
TGTAACACAAAGTCATTCAAGCAACAGTGAAATGCACTTAGAACATGATCATTTAGACAAGAAATGACAAATTTAATGATGCATTTAAAATCCTTTGATTGGTTGAAATGTTTATGATTACATGTTATTATCCATCATTTACCGTGTTTTTCTTCTTTTTTCATTTTGTTGTACATTTCTGGGATGGGACGAGCATTTTTGATTGATGATTACCCTTTCAAAGAACTAGAGAAAAGAAATGGAATTAATTAGCAAAAAGCATGTTTTAACTTAAAAAAAAATATTTGAAAAGGAAATATCTTGGCTAGTTTAATAGATTTTCCCGGATGCAAAAACATCAATAAAATGAAATGTCATTCGTTTGTAGCAATCCATCACAAATTGAATCAGTTGGTTTCAGTCACGAACGAACATCTGACTTAGACAAATAAAACTGGTTTGGCATACAAGGAATCCTTACAGTACAATGTAGTAATATACCATTTATAATTCAAGATACCATATATTCCATTATCAACAGACTCACTGGGGGAGTGGGGGTAATACGAGTCCACTCATATGGTATTTATATCAGTATACATGTATCAAAAGCATAATTATTTGAGAATGATGCAGCAAAATTATGCTTTCACATACAGTTTTAGAAAATGAACACATTAATTAAATTTTTAGTGTAGTTAATTTAATCGTGTGGGGGATCATTTTAATTGTGGTTTATTAGGAAATGTAAATGTATGGTAGTTATTGTATTGTCACATATTACATAATACAATTTCAAATCAAAATTTGAAATCGCAGAGCAAACAATTCATCTTTGCTCATGTTCCTTAATGTATGGTTCCAATGTTACAGAGTTAATAGTAACACTTAATGATAAAAAAATGTCACATTTTTACGTTCACAATTCTAAATGAAAACACACAAATAAGTAGTAAATCTATTAGCTGAGATTTATAGTTGAAAATTTTTGCTAAAATTCTGACGGATATGAGTTTCAAAACAGAATATGAGTGAGACCATGTTTTTAAATTTATTTTTAATATAATAGTTTTCAAACAGCCAATAAAAAATTATGTTTAATAAATAAAAATAAACACCTTTAGTGAAATTGGAAATCAGTTGTACAAAAACAGCCATGATGGAAATGTTCTTGATATTTGACATTCGTTTTCGTAGCAGACGCAGTGGACGTGACTACACTCCAAGAAGGAACGCGTGTTTCGCAGTGCTTGTGTTGTGGACCGCAGACTCGACAGCCGGCGTGATGGGATTGTTGAGGGTGGCGTTGAACGTCCCCTTCAAAACTGTGTCCTGGATCAGGGCAGAGAACTGAAAATAGAAATGTTGAAATCTCGTTATAAAGAGCATACTCATTTAACTTATTTTGAACTTGGCACTAGATCAAGCGAGAGAGCTGTAAGTAGAACAATGAAAATCATTGAAACGATTTTTTAACATTCAAAGTAAGTTTAAACTTGTTCAAAGATTTTTGTGTTTTTGAAGAATTCCATTTTGACACAATTATGACATGATGCTCTGCTTGCTTTTTTTTAAATAGGGACAGAACTGAAAGTAGGGGTGTTCAAATCTAAAACATTCTCTTTTTTTGCGACTCAAAAACGGTGTTGGATGCTTAGGCGATAATCACTTGATTTTTCTGCTAAATTCTCAGATCATTTGAGAGAAAAATAAGAAGAGGTGTTGAATGTAGTTTGTTTTATTTCACAATCAGGATTATGTTGGTAGCAGATCAAGGATTCCATGTTCTTTGAGTGNTTAGGGTCGCAATAGACGCCGTAAGGACGCAATGAAGTCGCAGTAAGGACGCCATAGTCGTTCTGAGGACGCAATAGACGTACAAAGGACGTACTAAAGTCGCAATATGGTCGCCGTACGGTCGCCGTACGGTCGCCTTGCAGTCAATGATCATTTTCTGTGGGTTTGAGCGGCGACCACACGACGTCCATGGCGACCTTACAGCGACCCTACCACGACCCTACTACGACCATTGCGTCTCTACGGCGTCCCTACGACGTCCTTAACAGAACGCCGTAAAACGCCGGACTTGGCGACCACTTTGAACATGTTCAAAGTGGTCGCCGTGGGCTCGCGTCCTGAGCAATTTTCGGCGTCCTCACTGCGTCCTTACTGCGTCTATGGCGTCCTCACTGCGATCTGGGTCGCCGTATGGACGCCAGTCCGGTGTGACGGGGGTATCATAGCCCGAGTCATATTGTGGCTTTTTGAGCGTTTACAAGGGTTTTCAAATATTTCCATACGCACAAATAGATACTAGACATGTAGGTTATATATACGATTTTCCATCAAATTGGTAATAGGATTTTTCTAGTTTAGTACACATGTGATTTTAAGTATGTTGAAAAAAAGTAGCTTTAAAGCGCATTTTGTTTAAAATGACGTCATCGGGTGTCAAACCAACCGCGGGATCGTACACGTCACTTCCGAACATGTTTTACTCTAACTGAAGAATGAAGGTCATCTAATGCGGATACTTCTTGTTTACATGCTTTTCAGATTATAAATCTCGTCTTTTGTTAAATCGCTTTTTTGTTGAACGATCACTTAAATCGCTTTTTTGTTGAACAATCACTTAAACCGCTTTTTTGTTGAACGATCGCTTTGTGTACATTTGACCTCGTGATCTAATTCATGGACCGACATGACACGTATTCGAACTTGGTCTAGATGTTGTCGCCATATTCTGACCAAGTTTCTTCAAGAATGGGCAAAAGAAACACTTTTGCTTCTGGTAACAAGCTTAAACCAGACACCGCACATTACACTGCACGCCGAAAAACTAAGCCTGCTCACAATAGCGAATCTCAAGGACTTCGAGATCGACTGATCTAAACAGTTCATGATTGGGGACAATCAAATCAACGCCTGCTATACCATTGAAAATGAGCATGTTGACCAAAGAATACACGACTCTTCCAAGAAAAGTAAAATAAACAAGATTCATGCATTTTTTTTATTTCAAAACCCAGTTCATGTGCTGTTTTACATAAAATAACTGTATGATAAAAGACTTTCTTCAACAATTCATCAGTTGGTAAAGATAGCAAGAATTAAATTCCACAGAGTAAAAACGTACATTAAGCATGCATGATTAAAACTTTAACTAGGAAATCACACAGTACTGACCAACAGACACTAATGAACTCGTTAACGGGTTTGAAGTTTTGTTCATTCGACTACTGTTGTTTACAAGCAAATTTGAACACCAAATCTATATAGATAATCTCAAACAGAAATTGTGAACAACATTTGGTTCACATTTTGATGGCAAATTTCTATGCCGCCATTTCAAACAGATTTCAATATTAACTGAGAAATTCAAATTTCAATAGATGTGGTGTCAAAATTGGTATTACACAAAGGATTAGATTACATATAGACACTTTAAGCGGCAGACAATTGCCTCCCTCCTTCTGCCTGTATGAAGGTCTTGTGTGTCGTGTTCTGAGAAAACTGGGCTTAATGCTTGTGCGTAAATTGTCATCCCAGATTAGCCTGTGCAGTCCGCACAGGCTAATCAGGGACGACAATGTCTGCTTTTATGGAATTTTTCGTTTAAATGATGTCTCTTCCTCGCGAAAATCCAGTTTAGGCGGACTGCACAGGCTAATCTGGGACGACACTTTACGCACATGCATTATGTCCAGTTTTCCTTGTAACTGCGAAGTATGGTCAGACAGTAGTTATGAAGGTCTAACAGACAAGAAGGGTCTGAGCTGACAACCGGTTGGTAGGCCACTAGGAGGCAATAGCAGGTGTATTTGCAAACATTGATGACAACTCATTGTAAAGTCACTGGGAACGCGCCACAGGTATAACGGCAATACATTGTTCTTCGACATGATTTTTTTTATAGTTTTGCCAAACAATTTATTGGTTGGATTTAAAGCAATCACATTGTGGAAGGATTCCCAGTGAAAACAGTATCACAGGTATTAAATATTAAAAACAAGCATTTACTACCTGCAAGACCGTTAATTGTTCAGAAAACAAGTCATTTGGTTATGTTATGTATCATTAACAATAGAGCACTAAAAATAACAATGACAAATTTTCTTAACAGTGTTGTTCCTGAAAACGTTTTGTTTTCATGAACATTTAAATACCATTTAATTGTAAAAATCGGTCTTCAGTGAGCAAGATTAGATGGACTCTTTTAAAGTGACCAGTCCTTGTCTTCAGAATTAAATGGTATTTAAAGTTTGCCTTGATCAACACTGATTGAAGCTTTGCTCCCTCAGCATGTTTATCAAGGCTATATAATTGCTCTTCAATGGTGTTTCATTTTGTTTACAAACTTGGCACACAGAAATTCAAGGGGAAAAAACAAACATGCCCTTTTTGGTACAGGCAGGTGTATTTATACCCCTTGAATAGCGCGCCATTCCTTTTTTGCAAAGATATACCAACTCGAATAGTTCAGTAAATTTTGCTTTATCATTATTTCATTTTAAATAAATACATTTTACCTTATCTTTAAGAGTTGGTAAATTTACAATTGGTTCACACACAGTTTATTTGGACACAAAAGAATTACTTATTATAAGAACTAAACATGTTTAGCACATGTACACATAGCATAGATTTCATTTGGTTATGCTAGTCAGTTGGTTCCCAGCTGTTGAGTGCCCAGATGGTACCAGGTCTGTGTACATGTGGCAGAGTGGTTCCCAGCCTCTATTCCACCTTGTCCTCGGCACCGGAGTCGTTCTGGCCGTCTTGGTCTCCGTTCCTGGCATCATCCTACAACATTGTATCAATACAAAAGTCTATTCAACAGAATATATGAGCTTTATTAGAAACAGAACAATTCTTTAAGTGGGAATGACATTGAAAATGAACAAGGGGTCCGAAATGGCACTTAAGCGCTCACATGCGTTCACGGACACCAATTGTTGAAGACTTGACCAGGTGACCTAGTTTTTAACAACGATAGACCCAGCTAAGACATGGCCTTCATATCGTCTTCATATCAACACAATAAACATTCTGACACAGTTTCACCAAGACCGAGCCATAAATATGACACTTGAGTGGAACCACTTTTTTTTTTAAGATTTCACCTATTGACATAGTGCGTAGAACCATCTGACCATCTGAGAATGGCCACAGAAATAATTCCATTACCAACAACTACAAGTTATGTGGCCAGGCCTAATATGAAACTGGAGATCCTAAGATTTGCAGTCCAGCNACCAAGTTCAGTGGGGAAACGCCAGACAGGTTACCCAAGCAGTCGTTCTGGCGACAGGTTCGCAAAACCGAAATGAAAGCCCAGGAGACTGAAGAGGTACAGATCAGTCGGAATCCCTCAGTGGCTGTGGCTGATCCAGCCGCGTCGACTTAACCACCGGAAAAACGACCCAGGGTTCAAAAGACAAAAAAGGGAAGGAGTTGGCACGTATGGTTGCTGTAGGCCAGGTACAGGTGGCAGCGCCGATCGGTCCAGTGGGAGCGCCCGCCCCTGTTGCGCTGACAGCGACGGTGTCCTTGGAAGTCCCAACCGCGGTTGTGCCGACCATGTCCTTGGAAGTACCTGCCGCGGTTGCGCCATCTGCTTTACCGGTGACTGCGCCCGCCCCGATTGTACCCGCTCCTACTATGCCGTCTGGCCCGTCAGTGGAAGTTCCCCTCGCGGTTGCGATGTCTGCTGGTCACGTGACTGCGCCCGCTTCGGTTGCGCCCTCCGCTTTGACCATGCCCTCTGTTCCGGTGTCAGTGGAAGTGCCAGGATCAACACCGACCATACGCAGGCCCACCATCAGAATCCAGCGTCAATCTGACAACACGGTGGCGGCGGTGCTGACGGGGGTCCAGGCCTTGCTGGTCGCCCAAAATAAACGATTTGACGCACAGGCAATCATGATTCAGGATCTACACAGTGATGTGCAGGACCTTGGCCACCAGCTGTATGCAGTACAAGCCCTCTACCTCCGTGCAGTTTTGTCGGAACCATCGCCTCCACAAGAGACAGTGGTAGACTTGTCCACGCTAAGACTACCGAAGGAAGACGTCCGGAGAATCCATGGGGAGAGCCACAATGCGGGTCACTTCACATGCCTGCTTGTGAGGCAAGTGTTCCCCGAGCTCTTTGGGCCCGGAAATCTTCGCTCTCTCTGCAACTGGCACGGCAGTGGCCAGAAGAAGAAGTTGGCACTGGACGAACCCCGGCGGGAAGCTGTTTGCAGTGCAGTATTGAGCTATCACCCAGAAGTGCCGGGTGTCGAGCCATTTCAGGATTGGGTCATTATAAAGGTGAATGAGATGTTGCGGAGAAATGACAGGAGGCCGCTGGCGAGCAGACAGCTCAACATTGACACGCCACTGTTGGATGGCTTAATGACCTACATGAACAGTGAAAACATGTAAACGAGTGGGTTGTGTGATGAGTGATGTAAATAGTGACTGTGTGTATATTCGTGTATATTCCTTCATTTATATAAACATGTATATATATAACACTATCATTTTGTTTTCTTTCTTTTTGCCTTCTTCTGAAGAAACCTATTAATCAAGTGTGTATACATGAAAATAATGAGATCTTGTATATATTTGCTTTTTTGTGCATTTATTTATCGTTCATTCATTTATATAAACATGTATATAAAACATCATTTTGTTTTCTTTTTGCCTTCTTTGAAAGAATCATAATAATCGAAGTTTATCGTTGGGTGATCATAATATGATACAATGTACGCGTAAAGCCACACATAAAAGACCATGACAACTGTATTAAAATTAAACATAGTGTTTATATATCGTTAAATTGAAATTAAATCGATTGAGCGACCGGAGTACAAATGTACTCACATATTATACAAATGTACCATAATGGGAGCTGCGTGATTACATGCAGTCGGTTAAATTTATGTAAACTCCATAAGCGTCAAATTAAAATGAATAATAACTACTTATGGCCGGATAAATATATTTGTTACATACTTGTATGAATTAAGTAACAAAACTCTATCAATCATGGCGCATTTGTAAATATATAATCGTATAATAATAATTATGTGTATTGCCTAATGATTTGCACTTCTGTGCAACTTCCGGTGTGGCTAGCATGCCGTCAAACTACCGGATGGACTTTCCAGAGGACCGCTCTGAAAACACTTTCTTTGGTGTGTCCCCTTGTCAAAAAAATAACCACTTTCATACCAAAACACACTTAAACCAACATAAAACTGTGTTTTTTCTGAGTTTTTCTTAGCGGAAGTTGGTTTTTGCTATTAAAAGCGAGTTTTATGTGTAAAAATTATGTAATGGAAGAAGTGAACTTATATTTTATTTTACTGATTCATATCATAAGATATATTCTTTTAACATTGATAATGATAGTTGTTAATAAAATAATGAGATAAAGAGTACATTCTTCAACATAATTAGTTTCATTTTAATATTCATATATTTGTTTATTACTCATCAAATTCTAATTTCTCCCAGAATTTGATGAGTAATAAACAAAGAATTAGGGACCATACGGACCATGGACCATATGGACCAGACTATACGGCCCAGATTTGTGGACCATACGGCCCAGATTTGTGGACCATACGGCCCAGATTTGTGGACCATACGGCCCAGATTTGCGGACCATACGGACCATGTCTGAAATAATATTAATTTCGTGTTCCTTCAATTTTGAATAAATAAATTTAATAAAATATTTAAGTTGCTGTNNNTTACGCCAACACCACCACCACCTCCTCCTCCATAACCACCACCACTACTTCTACTTCTGCTGTTATTACTTTTAGACATCTACAAGTGAAAATCTTTAACCTTGTATCAACCGTTTGCTATTTTATTGGAGGCATGTTGTGCTATCTTTTTAGCAATATATAAGTGAAATAAGCTATTTTAAGAACGGTACATGCATGTACATGCGTTCAATATCTGAAAAGGCATCTGAATATTCATGCCCGAGGCTCACTCTTTGATCAGTTTACATTCCGAATTATAGTCGGTAAATATTTGAATGGCCAATTATAATAATATGAATTCAAGATGAACAAGATAGTTAAACCAAATATTTAAAGAAAGACAAAATAATGTACAACAAATGACGCGGTGTTCGTTGTTAATGTCTTTTCATACTTTTAAATCATGAATAGGTACCTCGACAATTTAATTTCTATAGATTTCTTTGCAAGTCGTCTAGGCTTTATAATAGACATATCTAATATGAATGGTTCAACATCATGGTTTTATGTATAAAAAAGAAGAACAGTTGTGTTTGTTTGTTATATATAGTTAAGTTAATACAACTTTTAACTCGAGTATTCGTCCAAATGATTTGAGCTATGCTATACACTTATTCGTTGGCGTCTGCGTGCAACAACTCTGTATCTCTGTAACTGCATATATTCAACTGAAACTCCACACATGCCTTGTTGTTATCATGTGATATCACAAACCAAGGCCAATTACTCCGACCTGCAATTAAAAAAGAACTACAACCTCTTTGTTTATAGAAAGTTTTATATGTATGTTGGCGTGTAAAAACGCGATTTCTCTATAGCTCCTGTAGATTTTTTTTACTAATTTGTGTTCAGTGTCTTTCTATATGTATCTTACAAGGTTGGTAACTTTGACCAGTCTTTTATAATAATCATGCCCCTTTTACTTAGAAACATCACTTTAATGCTTGCACGGAAGATCACACGAATCTTCATATAATCATTGATGGATTTAAAAGGGGAATAACTCTCTCTGCAGTATTACCGAGCTGTTTCCCTTTGATATGTGTTGCAAGTGCAATGCATGCATAAATTAGTATTGAAAAGAAATAAAATACAATTTCATGTATTGATAGAGGACAATGAGAGAGAGAGAGGGTGAACTAGGTACAGAGACACAAACTCTTTCTTTAATTTGTTGACATATTGCACTTTTTCTTTTTCTTTTTTTTTGTACAGAACTTAATTACATACTGCTATTTTCGCGCGCTAAACGCAACTTGAAAAATGTATAATAATTTCCAATGGAACCTGATATATATTGATACAAGGCTTTGAGATGAAGTGCAAATCTAAAGAGAAAATCGTGGTCCGGTGTACACAAATTATGACTATCTCGTCAGCGTTAACCCATCGTATTTTCCTTGTTTTATTACTTTTCAAGAGTCAAATTACACAGTGTAATCGTATTGTGCAAGCAATACTCAAAAACGTATTATTAAAGAGATTCAAATGAAACTTGATATAATGTATTGCATTTCCTTCAATTGTAAATTTTTAAGGCATACAATGCACGNACAAATCGCTGACAAACATAATTCAACAGTGCAATTGTGTTTGGCGAATCATGTAGTAAGTTCATGAAACGGCCAAATGTTCTTGTAACATTGGTTAATCGCAAGCGATCAACTAATTGTGAAGGTCGAGATCACACTTTAGAGTAAAAATGATGCCTCGGGGACATTCGTCACTTACATTGACCGCACTTGTTATAAAATACGAAACTCTTTGAACGCTTCAATTCACTTCACTTAACCCGTAGTCTGGACGACCGTTGGGTCACCACAGGTCACAGCAACCAGCCTCTCGTCTATCGGATAGTCTTAAGGCTTCGCTAAGCCTCAACCCTTTAGACAAGTTCCTTTAAAAAGTATACCCTATGCTATTTGCAACTCAAAAACACTCTCATAACGCGTTTAAATAGTTCAACTCAGAAACATTCTCATAACGCGTTTAAATAGTTCAACTCAAAAACACTCTCATAACGCGTTTAAATAGTTAAACTCAAAAACACTCTCCCAACGCGTTTAAATAGTTCAACTCAAAAACATTCTCATAACGCGTTTAAATAGTTCAACTCAAAAACATTCTCATAACGCGTTTAAATAGTTTTACCTACAGCTACGACACAGTTTTCATATTGTGTTGGCGTATGTGCGTGTGAATGAGATCACATTAGTTTTTACACCGTAATATTGAACTACTGCCTTACAGATTAAATATACTTTGTACGACTATACAACTATAATGCTGTATATGCATTATGGAATTGTACACCACTTTTTACGAGTTCTTCCTGTGGTGCAGGGCTATGATCTTTCATTTATAATATATGATGCTAATTCGTGTAATATTTTGTTAATACCGGTAAGCAGGTATCGAGCTGATACTCGCATGTAGTATTTTTTTTTACTTTTAGTTCATTTTCCTCAAAAAGTTCATCTGTGGTTGCTCTTGTGTGAGAAATATAGGATATTTGTTCATGACAGTGTAAGATCGTTTGTTATTTCACGAGTGATCATAGAAAATATATTTTCGCGAGTGGCGCAGCCACGAGTGAAAATATTATTTTTCTATGATCACGAGACGGAGTGAAATAACAAAAGATCTTACGCTGACTTGAACACATTTTCTGTTTCTTTTATGCCCCTTTTTCAAGAAAATAATTAACAGCTGTTTCCCTTTCGCTGAAAAGTTACCCTTTCTCCCGTGGCGTGCCTCAAAACATTGAAATGACGTCATTTTGTTGACGAAATGACGTCATTTTGTTGACGAAATGACGTCATTATTCCAGCGAAAATTTGTTATTTTCACCGGTGAATATAACAATTTGTTCATTTTCACTGCTGTTATTTCACTGCAGAAATATCATATTTTATCATTAGGTATAAAAGAAATTGTGTTATTTATTAAATTTTAGTAGAAAAAAACTATTTTGCATTGCCGCGTAGATTTTTTTGGATTGATATGTGATATTGATATAATCTTTATTTACCACGTTAAGTCGTGATCAAGTACTGGGCTTGCATTCAGATTCGGCTTGTCTTTAAAACGGTTTAATCCCCCTAATTTTTCGAATTCTAACGCGGTGATCCATCTTTAACCATGTGATATGTTAAGGTTTGTGTTGAAAAGTCGGCCTCTGTGAAAACTGGGCAATATACAAGTATCATCACAGATTAGCCATGACAGTCCGCACACACTAATGATGGGCGAAACTTTCCGCCGAGACTGAATATTCGTTAAAAAACTAAAGAAGAGACTTCCTTTAAACGAAACATTTCATTCATGCGGAAAGTGTCGTCCCTGAATAGTCTGTGTGGACCGCTGTAAAGGTTCTCTTAGAGGTCGAAGGTCAAATTTGGTAATAAGACAGCTTGTCCGGACTACCAATTAAAATGACCACCCTGATGAGACGACGTGTCGCTTATAACACATTTCGAGGTCAGATAAGACATATGTGGCGTGTTCTGAGAAAACTGGGCAAAAAGCTTGTGCGTAAAGTGTCATCCCAAATTAGCCTGTGCAGTCCGCNGATGTCTCTTTTTAGCGAAAATCCAGTTTAGGCGGAAAGTGTCGTCCCGGATTAGTCTGTGCAGCCCGCAAATGCATTTTGTCCAGTTTTCTCAGAACGCGACACATACAGTCCATGAGTATACATGTTCAAAACATAGTAACATATATAGAAGATGCTAACTTATTCATTGAACTCAGTATGTTGCTCAAATATTTTATTGTCCATTTGTATAGTAATGATCACGTTATATTTTACACTGTTGTTAAGGTGACTTATAGGCCTATTAGGCCGGTTGTTCTTTTATGCATTGTATATATGTCTTTAAATACCCTGTACGTAAACACATGTCATTATAATAAAAGATTATCTCATCTTATCTTTTCTTAATGAAACATGTGTTAAGTTTCAGCCCTTTAGAAGCAACACTGTTGAAAGTCGCGCCACAAAAAAAATCAGACGGACGAATTGATGTTATTATGTGCGGACATGGGAAACTCTATATGCCCCTCGCCCCTCTGTAAAGCGGGGGCAAAAAAAACACGACACAACAACTCTTAGTGTTACTAGCAAATAAAAAATTCCACTACACATAACAGCCTTAAAAATTAAGCCAGTAGTTGGACCGGAGTGTGCAAACTGGTCAGGTAAGAATATCTGAAATGAAAAGCTCTTTAATACGGTTCACCTCACAATTAATCCCAATTCACGGACGGGCTATTGTAAAAGCACTGTTGTGTACACACACATGAATGAAAAGTAAGGATTAATAATAATACACTAAACTTAAACTAAAATTAGTTTTACCGACCATTTCTATCGGACCTAAAACCGGCTTGGCAACTTTTGCTGTTTGGTTTACCTTTCAAGCCTGAATGCGTCGCGGTTCTCGGGTCGATGTTTCCATCTATATAAACCGGACGACCATTTTTGGAGTCACTCATAGGCGTGGAGAGCGCCAAAGGAGGAGGACGTCAGTAGTTTCTTCCAACAGGATACCATTTTCGAACGAGTGACGGACATTGGAATCGCAAAGCATTGGAGAGGTAAGCAGACTTTTGATGTTATTGTGTTGCTTTTTATAGTGCTATTAAGTGTTATTGAATATTGGGCTGAAATATTGATCATTAATCCTTCTGTATTTATGGATTGAGTCTTTAGAACATGCGCTGGTCAATCGATTTGCAGGATAGTGTTGTATGCAATGGAACAATTGTTTGCCGAACAATAGGCAAATTACATTTGCAAATATAACTATTTTGCCAACGTTATTTACCAACGTTATTTAGAAATGCATTCCGTTATAAAATCACATGCTTAAAATTATTTAGTTTTTGCTGCTCCTTATGCTATGCCAAGAAAGACCTTGCCTTTTTGTTAGTGTGATTTTTTTTTAAACTACACGAGTTAAATTAAATACATTATATTTCGAGCGGTGTCTTTATCCAAATGTGTATTTGATGACGCGCTCGAATGAAAATACGATAAAATAATGTTGCACGAGAATTTCGAGCTCTTTTGCAACTGTTTTTGGCGCCCTGGAACTGAAAGATTGTCTTCATTGAATAATTCAGACAGATAAATATGTTGGTTGAACCATGTGTCGTGTTCTGTGTAAACTGGGCATAATGCTTGTGCGTAAAGTGTCATCCCAGATTAGCCTGTACAGTCCGCACAGGCTAATCCGGGACGTCTCTTTCCGCCTAAACTGGATTTTCGCTAAGAAGAGACATTTAAACGAAAACTTCCATAAAAGCGGAAATTGTCGTCCCTGATTAGCCTGTGCGGACTGCACAGGCTAATCTGGGATGACAATTTACGCACAAGCATTATGCCCAGTTTTCTCAGAACACGACACATTTAAAAAGGCTGTTTTCGTATCGGGTCATGTGATGTACCAAGACAAGACAATTTATTTCGTAATTAAAGGCCACCGGCACACTATACAGACGTGTCACATTATACCTGCATGAGTTGTTAATAGTTTTATGCTTATACTTTTCGCATTTAAATATATATAAATAATGCAATTTTCTTCAATGTCAGATGATTTTTCGTGTTCATCAGATTAATACAATCGATTTCTTATATGTTTCCACTTGAAAAACTTGTTGTTGGAACATCTGAACTTTGCAAATGCTTTTCTATAGTAGATGTAACAAACCCGATTTTTTTATGAGCCGCGTCATGTGAAAATGGGTCTTATGTCATATGCGAC
>VMBQ01005445.1:40042-65358 GCA_007657795.1 Dreissena rostriformis | reverse complement strand
ACACACACACACACACACACACGCACGCGCACACACGCACATAAACGCACACGCAAACACACACGCACACAAACCGGAACAACAACATGAATTATCATAAGTAATTACAAAACAAATGGTTATGTTGCAAATAAATATGTAGTTCATGTGCAATAAATATTTAGAGCAGTGTGATTTTGACCGACTAATTATATCTCAAAATTGTTCGATAAAAGTATGCAAGAATGTATTTCTTAACAAAACTGCTCTCTGCTTTAGTCAGTCATAGAGCAGTATGTCTGACTGTAATTAATATCCACATTTTCAATAAGTAGTAGATGGTGATCAGTTTTAAACAAAATAACACTGAATACAAACGGTAAATTCACCATCAATAATTGACATTTCTATGAAAAATGTCAGGACAAGTTTGGGTTTGATTCAATAATGCCGATATTTAATGTGAATTAAGGGACTTCCATCAATCCTGAATCTTCGACCATTTCCTAAACTAATTGAAATGCAATTCCTGCTTCACTTTTTGAAAACCAATGATTTTAAGGGTCAAATAAACGAAATTCATCACTGAACTAGAAAAAAAGAAAACACTGCCAAGACAGCATTGGCTAATGTCAACACATTCCGAAGATGTATTGCCGAACAAGCGAGAGCGAGACTAATCACATCCATTAAATTGAGGTTGATTAATTAGGTGTGGCCATTTTGTTCTCTCTCTTACAAAACCCGAATGTTCTTACCCGGTTCTTAGCGAGAATTCCTGAGCATCATCGACAGGTTGGTCCGGCGTCACTGCTACCTGCACAACATAACGTCGGCATCAGGAACCGAGTTTAACTCACACGGGTCACCTTCAATCCAAAAAAAGAAAAGCTGGAATTTTATGTTTACTATATAGCCAGTTATCCAAATGCAGTTCCTGCGTATTTTAAAAAAAATGTCTTGTTTTAAAATTAAAGTGAAACAAACGTTATTTGTCAACGAATTTATTTAACAAGACAGTAAGGAAATATATTTTTTTCTGAAGCAAGCAATTTTTCCATTCTTTAAAGATTCAATGCAATTTTGGCTAAAACATATATTGCATAAACAAATCTCGGCACAACTGGTTAACTCTTTTTGTTAAGCATATAAGATCATTCAAGCATAACTAATCAACATTTAGGTAAAACACGCCTTCCAAATTGATGTGATCAATCAGATGTAGCTATACAAAATATTTGTCAGAACAATACAAATGACAGGATTGAACTTCAGGTGACATTGTAATGGCAACAAAGTACGATTGCTATATTCCTCCAATATTGATTTTAAAGAAGCAGTCGCTTTAAACAAAAAGTTGGCGTAGATCTCAATTACATTCACGAGGTAACTCCGTGATTAAATTTGACTTAGTTACTATTTGAGAAATGATAAATGAATAACGAAACATTATAAAAAATAATCTATGCAGATGGTGTTAGCTAATGCTGTGGGTAAGGCATTCTTAAGGTTTTACGAGCATCAGACAAAAACTCACATCGGGAAGTATACATGCGGCTTGAGGAGTCGATCCTAAGATGAAGTCATTTCCGATCGTGACAAAATTGCAATGTGTACGATTTATGCTCCCAAGCAGCCAGTAGGGCATTCTAATGACGATGATTTGTTCTATTTTATACTTTCGCTTTGAGTCTCTCCAAATGTCTAGTTCATTTGTGGTAGAAAAGAACACCACAACAAATAAATGGATTTAAACGGACTGGTGTAGAAGCGCCAAGCGGCATGTATTAAAAGTGTACATTTAAAGCCAGACGAACAGATGCAGACATACCGACAATGCAAACAAACTATGTCCGAACTTCTATTCAAGAAAATACGGCGGTGAAATGTCCGCCCATCTATCAGTCCAATCGTTAGTCCCATTTCAAACCTTCATTTTGCGATTACTTGCATCGTTAAATCATCGACATTACAACTATTGGTATAAGCATCTTTTGATTGAGGTACTCAATAGAACATTTTACCCATACCTCTAAATTACATCAATGATGTATGTGAACTTGTTCTCAAAACTTTCATTGCAGGTAAAAACAAATCCACAATGACAAGACAATGCATTGGCAGATAATCAACTTGTTATTAAAAACAAACAAGAGCGAATTTCAAAAGATACGCTTGAAAGAATATTGAAGGAACAAATCAACAACGTGTTTGATGACTTTAAACAAAAACAAGAAATGGAACACAAAGTGTTCATAGCTGACGACGTCAGTAATTGAATCCGATGACGATAGACCAATTAATACAGTGGACGAAACAATATTAGGTGATACTATAGATGATGTCAAAACTGCGTCACAGGGGGGATACGTTGTGATCCCTTCGATGAGTTTGTAGAAGGTGCCTTTTATAGGATAAACATTGATAAAAAAGGGGGAGTTAGAAGTGGAAAAAGAAATTGAAGAAAGGCTTGCAGAGGTTATTAAAGGTAAGAGATGCACAGCAACACAATTTATATCAATTTACAAAACCAGGATCGTAAATTTTGGTAGGATGAGATAGTTTTAAATTAATCAAGAGATGTGTTTGTCAGAACCACAATGCCCCCTACTGCGCCGCTTTGAAAAAATTAAAAAAATGACCTTTGACCTTGAAGGATGACCTTGACCTTTCACCACTCAAAATGTGCAGCTCCATGAGATACACGTGCATGCCAAATATCAAGTTGCTATGATCAATATTGCAAAAGTAATGACCATTTTTCGAAACCTAAACACAAGTGTGACGGAATTTCAGAAAGACAGACAGACAGACGGACGGACAGACGGACGGACAGACGGACGGACGGACAGTGCGATCACTATATGCCACCCTATCGGGGCATAAAAACAACAACTTACTGATGACATGAAACTTGGATATGCTATTTCTCTGCAGCAGGACTGTAATGATGCTCATGCTTCACAGTTTGACAACACTAACAAAAAGTATCGAATGAGTATCTCGCACTGCAAATGCATGTATGCGTTTGGGTTCCTCACACGTTTAAAAATCACGATTATTTGCGTTATAAGAATTTAAAGCCCATGCTCAATTGAATTTAATTCTTATAAGGTAGATTTAAAAAGATTAATAATAACCGTGTAATGATCAATAAATAAACTCGTGTTCATATTTTGATTTATCGTATGTAATTATGTTTGATATTTTAAATGTAAATTATTTCACGTGACCCGTGTTTTGTTAATTATGTCACATGAGCTATATTTTAGAACCAACAACAGGATGTGGTGGAACCATTTATTGCAGCGGACGTCTTGGAAAAGAAAGAATACAGAGTGGCTGTTGATGAATTGGGTAAGAGTACAGATAAAGATAATTTTATCGTATGATCTTTGCATAGTTTGTTCGATAAGAAAAACGCTGGAATTAAAAAAGACCGTCTGCAAACAATAAAATCTTAGAATTGTTGCTTTTAAAAAGGATTAGATTGAATTAAAAGTAAAATGTTATGTACAAGTTTTTTTCTCCAAACAAAGGCTAAAATTAGAATTTTTTTATTTAACTTTTTACTTACATAACATTTGCATTTTAAACCGATATTACATGATAAAGGTCTACTTGTGCGGACTACAATTTCGACAATTTATGACATGTCATTATCTGTACAAAGTCATTGTGATGCCTTTCTACATGCTGATTTGATATACGTGTAATATATGTAATATAGTAGTATTATATGACCATACCACCGTTAACAACATACTATGAAATACCTACTTATAGTTAACAATGTATTCTATCACTTATGCTACATATCTCGACTCGTTTGTTTTAATGCTCTTTTCAAATTCGGACAATAGCAGCCATAGACTCAACACGGAAATATTTTTTTAAGAAAAATAATACCTTTGTCAGAGAATAGTTAATTATAACAAAATGAACATTTCCAGAACGACGATTGAATCCCGCAAAGGTCGAACGCTTTAACGACAAGGCGGCCATTGATGCCCGACGTCATGACGACGACCATGAGATACCTCCGAACTTTCGACTTGGAACACAGGAGTTAGCTCCCTTGCTACACGATTCACACGAAAGAGGAATCATGGCGATATGCCAGACTGCCAGCTATACAAGCTAGTCTGCAACGCACCCGAAAATGTTGGAGTTTATTCCAGCCGACAAGGAGAAGTTATCGTTTCATCTAGATCTTGAAATTCGAGCCCTCATCATACACAACACACCCGAAGTACATGAGCGTGTCATGAAGATGATCACCGCATGCGCACTTGAAGAAAACTGTTTGGCGCCACCTGGATCAAAATGGCAGTGCAAATTTGACTTTATTGGACAAAAACCAGCGGATTGCCATAGATATGACGAATCTGCATTAAATATTTTGCTGAAGAACTGGTTTGACTTCGATCTTTTGCAGTTTTCCAGAAGAAACAATTATTTCCGACCGTATGACATAAATTATAAGGCGAAGTTAAAGATATGCCGTGATGAAAACGACATACGGGTCAACGAATTGTAAATGCTTTTCGTCGGAGTGTTTCGTTATTCGTCAATGTTAATTATGTATTCTTGGCACTATGAAGAATTGTGTTCATATAATGATTTTAATGAAGAAAATTGTACTTTTCCAGAACTAGATCAGCCGATAACGGTAGATGAAGTTCGGAATGCAGTTAAACGCTTTAAACGTAATAAAGCGGATGGTAGCGATTTTATTTAAAAAAAAAAAAAATCTTGAAAGTATTGACATTTTATCCAATAATTTGTGCGATATGTTTAATAACATTTTAGTTTATGGCTATTTCCACGATCAGTGGACAGAAGGAATTATCATTCCCCTGCATAAAAAAGGCTCTGTTGATGATGTTAGTAATTAAAGAGGGATAACACTTGTTAGTTGTTTTTTCTAAGTTGTTTACAACCATTTTTAACAAACGTATTGAATTGTTTCGCGAAGATAATACTAACATTTCAGATGCACAATTTGGATTTAGAAAAGGATGTTCAACTATTGATGCTATCTATATCTTGGTGTCTGTTGTGCAGCTTTTGTTTTAAATGAAAACAAACGTGTGTATGTTGTATACGTTGATTTGCTTAAAATAAATGTTTTGATAGTATATATCGTAATGCACTATGGTTAAATAAATCTGGTGTACATGGTATATTATTGAGAGTTATTAAGAATATGTATGCACATTTTAAATCTTGTGTTAAGTCGTGTACATCATATTCTGAATACGTTAGTTATGCTGTCGGTCTTAGACAAGGGGTGGTAATGTCCCCGATTATTTTTTCATTGTTTGTACGAGATTTGGAACTTGTTTTACAAGATAGCACTTTGTCTGGCTTAAATATAGACGACATAACCTTAATTGTATTGTAACAGTTATTTGCGGATGACCTGGCTATTATAGGTAAATCACCAGAAGAATTACAGAACCACTTAGATAATCTTTATCTGTATTGTTATTATTAGGGGCTTAATGTGAACACTGGAAAAACAAAAATAATGGTTTTTCGCAAAGGGGTAAAATTCGACAAGATGAAAAATTGACATATAATGGCCAAAATATAGAAATCGTCGACAATTTTAATTATCTCGGCAATGTTTTTAAGTACACTGGTAGTTTTATTCTAAATCAAGAACATTTGGTTGGAAAAAACCCGTAAAGCCCCATTAACACTCAAAATCAACGAATATTTCGTAAAATATTTCGTATAATACAGTTCAGCCATAAACAATCAGTGTTCCTTATAGCAACAGCCACAATTACAAAATGATCTTTTTTTGTGTGTGGCTAATTTGCAAGTCTGAAACATTTTTTTTTCTTCAAATTTTGTCAATTTATCAAAACGAGAAAAGGTCCCTCTTATGGTTGTATCTAGTATAATCTTAAATTATTGGTAACGTCACCGTTACTACTGCGCTAACCTGGTTTAGATATTTGAGAGTAATATAATCATTATACTGCTTAAAACGCTTACATTTACTGAAAACAAAAACTAGATGAACATCTTTTTTGGCATTGTTTTGTTCTATGATTCAAATATGTCAATAATTTGGTATTAACATTCAGTTAAAACATGTTTTCATCCGTATTTTAATGTATCATAATGAACACGATGTTATCCAGAAGCAAAATTATTGATAATAAATGACATGAATTGAATCGCTGTTAATCAATTGCAATATTGCAATAAAACAGCAGAAAGAAAATGATAGGTATAATAGGTATGTAATAAACGTTTTTTTTAACAGCGTTGTGCACAAAACTGTAATATATGTATTCTCGTACACAGATGGCATACTCATATTGGACGAGCCGATGGTATATGAGCTGTGCATTTGTCAACATATACCGCCGTATTGAACAAAATGCTGTCACATATTAAAAATTCTTATTGTTGCAGATAGTATTTTATGTTACATTATTTTGAATGAACATGTTAATCTATAATTGAACTGCCGAAATGTGCTAAATGTTAAAGATACAAAACACATGTTGATAGCGATATCTTTATTGCTAAACGTATACTGTTTACATATGTGAATATTGGTTACAAAAGGAATTACAAAGTAAACAAAGTATATGTGTAAATATTAAAATGATAGCTCGTAAATAATAATTGTAAGTAAGGAATACCTAATTTTAGAATAAACACATCACCTAAATAAGGACCTAAATTGAAAAAAATATATTGAAAGGTTGAAAGATGTGAATCTATGAAATGTTATTATACACATATTTATATCATCCAATCTGCCGTCGTCATTAGAACAACGTGACCAATTTTCTACTGCATTGGCCCAATACGTTCCGTATTGGACGGTACAATTTTAACCGAATATTTCCGAGTCTACTCCGAACTTAATGTTTATGAAAAATTGATACAATCTACATCGTGTTGTTACAATACCTATTACAGATTTGCAAAAACGCGGCTAGATAATTATTACAACATTTAAACCATATTTAAAATAACTTTCTTAATTATCTCTGATGGATTATTGATCGAAAGAAATGTTTTTCGCGGACTTACCGTTGTTGTGTATATTAAACGTGAATAATGCAAAAAAAAAAGAAATGATAGGCATAATAGGTATGTAATAAACATATTGTTTAACAGCGTTGTGCACAAGACTGTAATATATCTAGTCTCGTACACAGCTGGCATACTCACATTGGAAGAGCCGATGGTATATGCGCTGTGTACTTGTCAACACATATCACCGTATTGAAAAAAAACAACACTGTCAAATAACGCAACCGTATTCAGTACGTTTAACTACATATTTAAATGTGTTAACAACATATGGTATATAGTTTTTGTTTGTTTGTAGTAAATTGTAATCTGCAACAAATCAAACACATAATGTTTGAAATATGATTACGAAAAAATGATACATCACGTTCATACGACATAAAACGACTTAAAACATTAATTGATTCTCATGATGTTAATGTTTATAGTTTAAGACATAACGTTAGACCTGTCTGTATTTGATATTTATATCGTCGTTAAGAACATGTTGGAAAATGACAGCATCTTTCCAACGTTCATATTATTGTAAGACATTAATGCAATAATAAATATAAAATATGCAATATACAATAAAAGTATTGCTTTCTGAAACTTTCAATTAGGGCAAATATTGTTTACAGCAAACTAACCGAAACAATGAAAACAATAAGAAAGTGAAATAGACATGTATTTTTATTGTTATGTGGTACTTCATTATAAAACAATAACTGAAAAAAATATTGATATACTATTGAATTTATTAACAATAATACGAAAACACAAAATACATTATGGTGTAAAGCTTATTTTCCTATTGTATATGGATAATTTAAAGCAATTTATATACGCATATTTTATAAAAAAAATAGTTTAGTGCATTTTAATCAATGACTTTCATAAGTGTAATATAAAATGTCCATACATTTATATTTCTCGAAACAGTATATACAACACACATGAACAAGACGTCGAATGCTTTTCTTTACAATTATTAAATTATTATTACAATAAAGCAGAACAACAATTGGGAAAAGAAAATAATAACATTTCTACATAAACATGTGAATGTTTAGCGTTCTACAGATATGCGTCTTTATAAAACGCATGCATGTCTCAGCTCACTTTTAAATACAATTGTCCCGTATTGTATACAAAACCGGAGAAAACATACAAAATCATGTAAAGAAAAGAAAGATGAATACTTTTGTTTTAATCAGATCGCGTATGTGTTACTATCATGTCTTTATTTCGAACAATGTTATATATTTCTATCCGCTAGTGTAACTTACGGTAAAACATTAGAAACGCAGAATTATACATTTATATTTAAACACATGACCTTGTTGTCGACATAATTCATTTATTGAGTTAAATATGTATCTTATCTCACGAAAAAATATATTGAGCTTAGACCCATGACCCATCTCTCGATTTATATCATAGGTTGAGATCTAAGACACATCTCCCGATTTATATAATAGTTTTATACCCAAGACCCAACTCCCGGCCGAAATCATAGGTTTGGATCCAAATCCCATCACCCGACCGATATCATTTGTTTAGATCCAAAACACTTCTCACGACCGATATCTTTGGTTTAGACTCAATACCCATCCCGACCGATATCATTGGTTAAGATACAATACCCATCTCCCGACCGATATCATTGGTTAAGATCCAATACCCATTATCTGACCGATATCTTTGGTTTAAACCCAAGACCAATAACCCGGCCGATATCTTTGGTTTAGAAACAAGATCAATCTCCCGACCGATATCATTGCTTTAGATCAAAGCCCGATCTCTAGACATATATCTTTGGTTAGACCCTTGATGTTTTGGATCATGTTTTGATCACTCTAGTATGACGGATGACATTGCAACACCTCATAGCCACATAGTCTCGATATCACAATTCACATCTAGCTTGATACACACAAAACGCAACCTCGTCACTGCATAGTCGTGTACGTCGTCCCAAGTCTCTGTAGCCGCTCATCCACTATGACACATTTCTTATCCACGGCTACCCGTCTCCCGACAAGAAGTCCAGTCCAGTGAGAAGATGCTCATTACCACCAGTATTTTGAATGGACGTAACATTCCGATCGTGACATAAGGAAAACACAAGCTTAATTATGTTCAGATCATAAGGGTCTTCAATAATACCTTTGTTGATTTTTTTCCGATTATACAAACATTTCTGTACAGTTCAATACTAAGATGCAACCGTTATTTTACTTCCTACCATGAAATGTTTTTTTGGCTTCATAGTTAACGTTCGCTGTATAGGTAAAATTAATCTTAGTCAACTAGGCCGACAATGAATATACATGGCCCAATATTTAAAGCACTTAAATATAGAGCATAGTGACGCAACAGAAATATCTAACATTTTATCATTAGGACACATTACATTATTTATCTGTCATGCTGATACAAACCAGTAAAAATGCATGTAATGGTAATTACAATAACATTACATACGCAATATATTAAAAAACACAAAAAATAAGTAAATCAATCAATTAAACAATTGTTCAGTGATTAAATTGAATAAAAACACTCCATATCCAATTTGAATTAAGCAAAAAAAGTATTCAATATTGATAAACAAAAATCACCACAAGCACACACGTTAGTATGGAATATGTGTGTAGAACGCATGATCACATGACTAACATCTAACTAATTACCTAACTCATTACCGTTGTTATCTTGTACAACTTAAGTGTTTTTTTCCTGTAGCGCCACCTAACACCGTCAGCCGAGTGCCATCATTAGAAACACATATGACGCGCGGCCACTTCATATCCACTGGGTATGTACCGAGTGTATCACCGGCCACAGTGAGGTGCACGATGGAGTTGTTATTCTCACTGCACACCAGCACCGTGTCATCAGGCCCTACACAGGCACCTCGTGGTCCCTTTATGTTGCCATCAGTTACTGCTCTACACGTACCGTTCACGGTGTCGTACACGTATACGGTGTGAGCGAACCTGTCAGTCAGTACTAACGTGTTCTTAGACTGGACATACGTGCACCTACTTTCATCTAATTTGTATTTCCTCTGAGGAAACGCCAACTGATCAAAGTCAGACTCCACCCCGTCTAATGACATAATTCTAGCGGGGCGGGGATCATCCCACGTACTCATTACCATGTGCGATGGAGACATGCAGCTTATAGAGAAGAACGCGGATGATGTGTTGAACGCCCTCGTCAGTGTGATGGTATTGTCTGTACTCACTGACATGAGCCTTACTACGTCACTAAACGTTACACATAGTGCATCATGAGACACACATACTACGTCTAATGGGTGACCCGTGAACTGGTACGGTGTTCCTAGTCTCTGTAGTTGCTCATTTAGTATGATACATTTCATGTTCGCGTTGTCCAAAGCCACCAGCCTACCATCCGGCATGAAGTCCAGTCCAGTGAGGACAGGTTCCTCCTTATCTTCTCCAGTCTTAGGTAGATCGACTGACACGAGCAGCTCCAGAGTGATAGGCCTTGGTAAGGAGGATAAGCTGATGGGAATGGTTCCAGCTGTAATAATAATAATTATAATAATAATAATAATAATAATAATAATAATAATAATAATAATAATAATAATAATAATAATAATAATAATAATAATAATAGTAATACTACCTTTGTATACTTTTAATATTTAATAAAATAACCCCATTTATGGGAAGTTTCATTGGATATATTTACAAATGAAAATATAAACTTTAAAAAAAAAAACGTTATTGACGTCGGGAATCGAAAATGCATTATTTGGCAGCAAAATATATCGCGCTGGGCCATTCAGGGTTTATCATATGCGTGGATATTGTAAAAGGTCTCTTACAAATACACTAACTTAATCCATGAACAGCGTTACCAACGTGTAATAAATTTCCCTAGGTTATTTGATCAATTACCAAAACGACACTGTGCTTATTTGAATGTAATATATTCCTAATTTTGGAATTTTTAAAAAGTGTTTGAATGGAATCAGTGAACGGGTGGCATCAAATCGTTGCCAAACACATGGCTTAAAAAAGCATGTTAAACAGATACTACATTTAGATTCTAACAATAGGACCCTAATGACTCTTGGTCGCTAACCATAAATGATGTGATAAAGTAGATGCAAATTATATTTATGTGGTGGTTGTTAATATGTATGTTGTCAACATTGGACATCTTCGTTATTAATTTATTCGATAAGGTGAAACTTATATGTTCCTTATTTCCTAATAGGAAATGTAGATCGACAAAACCTTTGTCTTATGATAAACTATGCAAATTTGTTTTAAGATAAACAAGTTTACTTAGTTACACGTTTGAAGTTAAATCAATGTATATGAGGCAATTGTCGATTGTACTTAACATGTGTCAAAATGTATACATACAATGGTTGAAACGGCATATAATATTTTTTTTTTGAAAAAATCGTTTATCCAAGATTGATGTTTTATTGCAACTTCAAAATGGGTATGTTATAAAGTCAACATTATATTGAATTGCTTGGGTGGCTATATTTTGAGTTAATAGCAACAAAATCAGCATTATTTCCACCTCCAAGGAAACGATATTAGGCATATGCTCATAAATTGGTGTTGGTATATATCATGTAGAAGTAAATAAGTAACGCCGTAGATATTACAGATTCATCAATAATTATATTTATTGATAATAAAAAACGTTGCTGTGGGGTAATGTATATGGTTTCCGTATGCTTTACGAAGGGCCTGGTTTTATCGACTGGCACTGAGCGAGAATTCTCAAGATCTTCTCTTAAGATACCGAGTACTGGTTCTACGCAGGAAACGGACTCTAGAGTCTCTCACCAAACCTTAGATTTTCGGAGCAATCTAGCTTAGATAAAAATGTTTCTACACACAATTATTTATTATATTTTATGATAAACATGTCAAGAACAATAGCAATGTTTTTTTATGGCAATTTCGGGGCCGATATTCCGCCCCATTCCCCTCAAGAAAGAGTATATATTTTACCCGATTTTGAAAACAAATCCCCTCCAGAAATAACAACAACAACAACAACATTTTTTTTATTTTTTTTAGAAAGAAGTGTCTTTTGATAATTATATCTCAATTTTATTTCATAAACAACTAACAAAGTATACACTATAATATGATTTTGAATTATTTTATAGAGTTATATTAAATTAGTTTTTCCCAAATCAGTGGACTTTTCAAATGAATTGCATTTTTTTCCCAAAATGGCCAGGAAAATGCCTCATGTGTCAATATTTGTTGCTAAAAAAAATCCAATATGGTCCATTTTATTGATAAAAAGTTATCAAACTTGTCATTATATCAATTTAAAAAAATCCCAATTAGACTCAAAATGGCTAGGAAAACGGAGACTGTGCATGAAGGCTGAACTGTCTGAAACTGATGTTGAAAAGATCATTGATATATTTAAGAAAAAAGACAGAGACATTCAGCTGTGAATATTACATTCATACAATCATGTGTATTCATATATTAAATATCATATCATATACAACTGTGATTTTTTAATTTTCCCCTTGTCCTTAAAAACGGCGCGTTTTTCCCCTTTGGAGGGGCCCCGCCACCATTCCCCTATAGGCAGTGCCCCAGATAAGCTGCGTATCGGCGTTTTTCACACTATTAAAATGTTTAAAAACGCAAAGAAATCAAATATAATGCGTATTGAAAACGCACTCAATTTCACTTTTACGCTTATTCTTTAAATTTGATGCGTACGATACAAGTCTCGTTCGAAAATGCTTTGCTCAATTTCGGTAATTTCTAATTGAAATAATTATCATACGGCGGCGAAATTTTATTCATTCTAAAGTTAGCAAGCGCCTGGATGACGGAGGAACAAAACAGTTGAAGTTACTCAATCACTTTGCAGAATCTGACCATAATATTAACGACGTGCATGCATTTGTTAAGCGTCTGAACTTTCAGTTTGTATAACGGTGCGATCCAACTAAGTAGGCAAGCGCGAATATGTGCCGAATCATTCGTGTTATCGATTTGTTAGAAACTGTGTATGCAGCAGTTGAAAGTAGCGAGTTGACATTCAAAAATATGTCGGAAAGTCTGTGATTGAAAAAACCTGTCAAAAGTGGAAAAAGTCATATCCCTGGTTAGAAATTGTTGACGTTAATTGGGACAGAAAAAATTTGAAACGTGCATACTGCACCCAGTCTGTGCAACCGAAGTAAAGCAGCAATGATTTTGGGGTATACATGTTAATAACTTGTTTCACCCTATTTAAAAACTCAAATCACCCTTATTTTTAAATCAAGGGGTGAAACCCCTATGACCCAAATAATTATCTGGGGCACTGCCTATAGGTGAAATAAAACACTGAAACGACAAACTGCCCAAATATTTATTTCACCAGTATACACTGTGTTCCGGCTCGGCCTTAACGTAGCGGTGCCCCAAGGTACCAACCCCTTGAAGCCAACCATGCCCTTTTTGATCTGATCACATTTTTATAAAAGGCATTGTGTTTAAATTTTCAATAAATTCATTCAATTTTACTTTAAAACTAGTTTCATTAATAATATGAAAAATGTTCTAAATGAAAAAGCATGTAATATAAAATATATACGTATAGGACATATATTATATTGAACATATTCCACATAGATACTATGACCGCGCGCACTTAAGTAACCTTTTGACGAATAAGCACCCTGCCCTTTCCACATCGTGCAGGAGCACTGCCAGCTGTACCATTCGAATTTTAGTGGTCAGTGAATAATTAAAAAGCACAATAACGATGAAACACTAGTATCATATTACAGTTTCAACAGAAATGATGCTGATGATAAATTAGTTTGATGATGAAAAATTAGATATTTCTAATATGAATTTCCACGAACAATTTATACAATAGAATTCAAAATTAATGACTTTAAACAAAGATGAAATAACAATAATCCACTTTCAAACGGTAAAATGTATTATTGAACATTCTCTTCTTTGCATACTTAACATCTTATATGTAAATCGCATCGTAATTTAAGCATGTTTTCTAAAAGTTGTTAATTTGAATGTCAATGCAAATAGGCGCGGTTTATACTGAAAGTAGTCTAACATGTCGCGCAATGTACCAGAAATTGATTTATGCAATAAATCGACTGCTGATCCAGAATGTGTAAACAGATTGGATAGTAAAACAACATTGAAGGTTATGTTTCATCAATTTGGGATTATACCTAGATCCACAAGACTGTTCTTACATCTTTAACAGTATTATTATCAATAAACACTTTATATTCTAAAACAACCGAAAGTTCAACCATTAAATTTGCAGGGAATTTTGGGCCATTGGGAATGCTATTAAAGTGCTTTTAAATAAGTATACGAACTTTGTAATGACCATTATATTGTTTATATTAACTATTCCTTGAAATCAGATCGAACTGTTAACGTGTATTAAAAACTGCATACTTTACAGTTAATGTAAAAAATATAATCATGTATTTGAATATAAGTTGAATACCATCTAAAATACCTGTTTTGTTGCGCTCGCAACTCAGTTGGATAAAGTGGTTTCCTTTTTCAAGCATCAACATAAGTTCTTTTGGAAAACGCAATGCCATTGTTGTTGTGACTTTCTTCTTTCGGAAAGTTGTAATTTTCTCCACAATATTCCTCCAGAAAATATACTTTTGCTCTTTCGTTCCATGTTTCAAAAGATTGGAACAAATCGACAACATTTCTTTTACTTCTGTCTTAACCTTGGAAGATGCTGCATGTCTTTCATCAAGTAGCTTTGCCTCTTCAGACTTAATTGCATTTGCTTCTTTCATTATTTTCTTTTCGGCCATGTCAAACAGTTTCATGAAGCGATCTCTCATTTCCTGTAACTCTTCAGAAATGTTTGCAACATACTTATTCAAATCCGTCTCTGACTGTTTACAATCCCCTATATCAGAATCTGCATCAGCTTCTGATTGTTGTAAGGTCTTTTGTAAGAAACTCGGGGCTGGTACTTGTCGTTCAGACACACTGGCTATTTTATCTAATCGATTACACATGCCATGTGAGACAGCACAAGTAGTGCAACAGAGCTTGGAATGGTCATGACAGTAAAACTTGATCTTCTTGCCATGTGGTCGACAGGTGTCCATGCCTTTCATGTCTACTACCACCGGCACTGAATTCACATCCTGAAGAAGGACTATATCATGCTTCCCTGCTATATGAATGGTGTGTGGTTGTCTGCACTGGTCACACAAAAGAACGTTACATACCTTGCAGATCAGAGTGGCCGGTTTTGACTGTTTGTTCCAAATGCACGACTCGCATGGTCCATCGATAATATTGTCTGAAACTGAGTCACTTGAATTGTCGATGTTGGAAACGCTGCTACTAAAACTTGCCATTCTTCAGTAATTAATTGTTATCAAAAATAATGTCCACTTTCGATTTTGAAATAAATACTTTAAAAAGGTTATATGATAAATAAATTTAACGTTATTTTCTTGTTTTGAAACAATACACTCCTGCACACAGTTTCCTTGGCCTTGACTATGAAGAGACAATTGATGCAAGTCCGCGATCCTATATTAAAAACACTTATTTGACTAATTGAAAACACTTTAAAACGCGCGGTGGCGACCAGATTTTTATCGATATGACAAGGATTTTCATCACCCACAGATGGGTTTTGTGATGAGGAGATAGCAATTCAGCATATATTGATATTTGATTCATAATATGTTCAGCCAGCTAGGACTGCGTTTGACATATTTTAAACCGCAATGCTTTGCATTCACCGTTCCAATTCGGTAATCCCAAAATTAATCACTTCATGAGTGTTTTGTTTGATGCATTTCCTTTATCGTATAGAAATAAAACCACGCTTTTAAGCAGAATTGCTATCCTTGTGATGCTTTTGAAGTTAAATTATAACTTAATTTAAAAGAATATAAATAAAAAATTAATTATCTAATGTTTCACTGCTTAAATTATCTACCAGAATAATTATTATTACTCATTTTCTTCATCTAGTGTTGGTCGTTGCTTAGCGTGCATAAAATGACGAAGCAACATTACAACCATAAAAAGTAAAACTCCGTTAGTTTTAGAAGGAGAGATATAGAATGTTATCATCATGACGAGGGTCGTTATGTATGGAAACAACCCAACAACCAGACAAACACATGTTATAATAATAAATAAAATTACGGTAATTATTCGAGTAGAGCTCCTTTGCTCTTTGATGTAAATGATTTTGTCAATTAAGTCCGGATCTTTGTTAATTTATTTATGAATTGCCATCCTTGACAACCGTAATTGTATGCTGCTTGTGCATAGGTCATAAAGGGGAAAATCACGTAATAGTCAAGATGGCAACGTCCATGCCGAGACAGGTATTTTCGCCGTTTTTTTACCCTTTATTACTTTAATTATATTTTAAAATGCCGCTCACTTTCCAGCCATATCAGCAAGAAAGTTTTTAGCGTTGATTTCGTATTAATATTCGCTCCATATCTCTACTCTACTCGCTGTGAAATTTCTTAACATGATCACACAATTACAGCTTCCGCTAAGAAAATTATCTCTTAATTACCCCCTCTGGATAACATCCTATAACAACCATTGTTCCAACATTATATCTCACCTAAAATCCAAGATATGTCCGCGTTTAAATACGTTTAAGTTTCATTTACTTAAACACTTTAATTACCCATAATTACGCAAAGATTGACCAAAAGACAATACAAGTACATAATTACTGATTACTTGACAACTTAATATAACAGATGATTGGATCAATTAACAGAATCCTGTTCTCTCAATAGACCCTTTTCACACTCCCGACAGCAAGCTTTGTAGGACGAATAATAAAACGAATTGAGACGAGGCTGACAATGTGGAAACTACGGAATCCGGATAGGGCCATCTATAATCTCGCCCTTCTTTCATCAAGGGCGACACACGACATTTTGCGCGATACTCAAAGCGACACACGATATTTTGCGCGATATTGAAAGCGACACACAATATTTTGCGCGATACACGAAGCGACACACGATATTTTGCGCGATATACGAAGAGACACGCGATATTAACCACCATATATCGCCTTTTTGGGCTACCTTCACAGGGGCGATATTTCGTGGTACATTCTCGCGCGTCGCTTCGTGTATCGCGCAAAATATCGTGTATCGCTTCGTGTGTCGTCATTGATGAAAGAAGGGCGAGATTAAAGATGGCACTATCCGGATTCCGTAGGAAACTGTCATTACTTAAAGAGGCAGTATAATGTTCAGTGGATAACATGTTTATCTAGTGATTTTTTATTTGAAAAAAAAAACAACAAACAAAACATTGCTTAATTTGAGAACGTAATTGTATGATCGTCAATGAAAATTAAGCGTGGTTTATGTCATTCATTTATGAACAAAAGCTATTAAAATGTGAACCCATGGGTCTAGTAAGTTTTTTTTTGCAATGAGCATAACCTTATCATTATTTAGTCAAACACAATTTCTGAGCATCAAAATACAGAGTCTCGGATAAAAAAGACCTCTACGTTTCTATCTAATGTTTTAATCAATATTGCGATACAGCATACGGCAAACATTTTTCTTTTTGTTTTACGGAACTTTTTTTTTTGAAACAGACATTGCCAGAAAAAGACTATATACATCAAATCATGCACAAAAACAAAAACAAAATGACGTGATTGTTTTCGCGAGACAGCTTTATCCCGGAAATGCTTCTATAAAGTTAAATAATATTAGATTATCTATCTAATCCGACATGAATGTTAAAGAGAAATGTTGTTGAATTCAGCAATGACCACAGCCACTCGAGTAGTTGCTCGCACCAACCCAGTTATCGATGGTCCGGACCCATATAAACCAACAGATTCTTAGACTTAAGTCTAAATATAAACAAACTAAATTCTTAAAAATGAAATGTAGTACAAGTAATTGAACGTCAGTTCAAGCATGGCAGTTAACACCTAGAATTACATAATAATTTGGTAAGAACAATATTTAAATGATATAAGTACCAATTCTAGCCTGTATATATGCAAACTTTGAGGGTTTTTTTTATTGAGTTTAAGACTACTCTTGATTCTTAAGTCTGAGAATATCTTGGTGAATATGGGCCCTGGTCAATGTCCGAATGTTTTCCCAGCTCTATTCGGCCGATATAAAATTTAGAGATAATACGTTACCAAAGTGATGCGAATGCACGTGAGGATAAATGTGTGGTGTCAAAGGAATGTTCATTCAGTAAATGTTCGGTTATCGTCGCGGGAAATTGACATGGAATATATTGTCGCACAAAAAATAAAAACGAGCAGTTTGTATCTTGCTAAATCTATGTTACCACACCACACCTAGCGTTGACATTTTGGCTATTGCTATTAGGAATACTGATTTTGTATGGGTTAACTTTATTTTACGAAATTTTTACGAAAATTCGATGATTTTGATTCTGGACGGACACCACACTTTGACAATTTCATTTAAAATGCACCGACTTATTTTCAGTGGACTGGGGCTTAACTCAACCACTTAATCAGCAATCCTTTTCAATCTTAATTAACTTCTATTCCAAAGCAGACGCTATCTCAACACTCGGACGTTACTCCATGTGCGATAAGCACTATTTACTTTCCCAAAGTTGTTATTGTTTGATCGATATCAAAGTGAAAGTCTGTTTCACATATCAATTGGTTGTATATGAACATGAGCAAATGTTGAGGTCAAAATTATCCATTGTGCGTTTTATTTGCAGAGACGTGTGCAAAAAGCATCTTTTAGTTATCGAGAAATAGACAAGTGCGTGTAATCAGCATTAAATATGTTATTATATCGGAATTAACAATGTTTCCAATATATATTAACAATTGATTGTTATTGTTTAGATCCGTTTTTTTGCGCATGCGCACATACTGCTTGGCAAAATCTACAGTTACAGTAACGTAAAACATATGCATACAGGCATGTGTAAAGTCAATAAATCGATTAAAAATATATATAATACCTTAATAATAATTCGATGATATCAGTATCGATATGGTTTAAAACTCATTTATTTGCATCTTTATAAAAATAAGAGTTAATTGTTATCATCGAAGTAAAGGTGGTCTGATGACCAAACACAAGCAATTTCACTAAACAATGCTACAAATGGTCTCTATTATTTCTTGCACAAGAACTCCAATACATTAAATTGCCAAAATAATCAAACACCGGGATAAAAATGCAGTGAGTGTCAAAATTTGTGTAAACAATTAAATAAATTAAGTAAAAAAAATAATTCTAACTGTATAACTGTTAAATGTAACACCCATATCCATAAGATAATCATATAAGACTGATGTATAGAAATTCGTGTTAGTTATGCTGTCTTTAAAAAATTGTGTTACTAGTCATATTAAAGTTATATTACTTCATTTACGTTACTTACCAATAAGATAAAAACTGCATAAAGGATTGAATTTGTACAATAATGACCATATAGCTTCCGCTAACAGCCTAAACATCAGTTTACCTTTAACGTCATATGTGATATGACGTTTGCTTTAGCTTTAATGACAAATTATTTATAGAGTACAGAAATTGTGGGAACGATCGTACATCCTTAAACTCCTAAATGGGAGATATAAGTGGTGACCGCTTATGTCAAGATGTACATCCTTGTTAAAATGGACTTATCAATTAATTTGTGTTGTCTTGGTTGCCACACGAACATTAGAAAATGTGGGGCATAGCCGATGCAAAGATGTAGTGTTTCATATTTGACTTCATCCCTTCACACAGAGCACCCACAATNGTGTGTGTGTGTGTTAGTGTGTGTGTTTATGTGTGTGTGTGTGTGAAGCAGTGTGGAAATTGAGCAGTGCAGAAACGGAAAAATGAAGATACGATTTAATGGAGCTATGGAGAAACAAAGCAATGAATAACAAACCAAGGGAGAAATGGAACAAAGGAGGACTCGAGCTATGTAGCAATGAAGCAAAGGAGCAATGAAGCAAGGGAGAAACAGAGCAGATTATCAATGAAGCAGCAAAACATAAGAGCAACAGAAAACTGCAAACAAGGAGAAATAAAGCAGCAGATCTACGGATTTGTAGAGCAATAGGACCATGATGCATTGAAAGAGTCTAACATCGGAGCAATAAAGCATCTGAATAGGTGAGCAACGGGGAAGTACAGGAACGGAACAGTGAAGCATCGAAGCAGTGAATCATTGAAGCAACGCAACGTAGCATGTTTAAATAGTTTTGTCTTCATGTTGTATTGACGCAGCTAATAATTATCAGTGTAGTAATGAGAAAACATTAGTAAAATTCTAAATAAATTAACAATTCGCTACTATTTATGATAATTGTATTATCATACGCATTTAGGAACTACTATTACATTTATTATTTGTATGTACTTGATTATCAAACAGTGACTTTATATTACAGTTTTCGAAAAGTAGTTTTAACAATGTTCTCTATATGCGTTTCTGCCACTATGAGTAATAATTTCATAAATTATTGCATTATGCCAAAGTAAGAAAAAGCAGTTGCCTATTGAGAGAGATATATCCACAGAGAGACAAGTCTCAAACTCTTCACTTTAATTTATAACGAGTTATCAGCTTATTGTTTCTAAATATTTAAGAGACGTAGCATTTACAGCCGCAATTACATATTTTGCGAGCCCATTTCTTGCAGGGCTTGCATGTCAATCCAAGATTTCCTTTATTCACTGCCAGATCAGAAATATAGGTTAGGTTAAGTCATGAACTTATTAGTACGACCATTTGCCCTGTATCTCGGATTTAAACAAGGCTGTAGAAAGTTGATAAAATTTTGTTATAGGATAAAATGTGCTAATATTGTTGCCTCGACCTGTATGCTTAACATGTATGATACAGGTGAAATACTGTTTGAACGGCGGCAATACATACACAATACAATTATATAAGCGAATAAACACCATACACGTATAATAAACAACTATGCGAGGCAAAATTTATAACAGTGTAAATATGTTCCAAACAAGCAAACGTGATTATTTATGTTTGTGTTTTCCATGTTTCTAACATCTTGGCAGTGTGTCGGTTTTAACAAAACTAAGTTGACATAATTTGTTCAAGAACTGTAGTACGCCATTTCTTTACCTTAAAGGTTGTAAGCAAAGTTTAATTGCTTTATCTGTAAAACGCTATATACATGTACATATCAAACAAAATGTATGTTTACTTTTTGGTATAAGCTATTCCCTTCAAATGACGTTGAAATCAATGACGCAGTCGTCAAAATGTTCTTGTTTTGGAAATAAAAACAACAACAACAACATATAGAGGATGATTAATCCCGTATTTGCTTTGACGGTGTCTCAAATGTTTTAGTAGAAAAACAGAAATTGTCGTATCTTTCACACATTTGACAAAAATTAAATTGAGAAAAATATGTTTAACACACATTCAATAGTTTCAATAACAACTACGTCATAGTAACACAGAAAGATATTGATTCATATAGCGGTATTTACCTTTATCTTTATGTTATTCTAGGTGTTCTTGTTTTCGACTCTGATCACATGATTGTAAACACCTGTCAGGATAACAAATTTGAACTACATTCGTTACGTGCATGTGACTGATAACAAAATCACCCGACATCGGACATTAATCTTTAAAATGTCAAATGAAGCAAACCGGAGATAATCGACGGAAACAGACGAGATAGCATCGTATGACATCGCCCATGTTAATTTATATTGCACGAAGTATTACGTACAATGCCGATAAAACAGAAAGTGAACCGAATAATTTGGTGGGCGTGTAATGTAACATATTTTAACTTCAGAAGGAATATAAACAGTTGAAGCATTATTTAGTTTTACGCCGTATTGTTATATTTTTATTTAATTGCATGCGTGTATTGTTTCAAAATAAGAAACTAAACGTATATATCGCATGAACATTATTTGAAAGTCATTAATTTCAAAATCAAAATTGAAAGTGGACATTGATTTTGATAACACTAAATAACAACAGAATGGCAAGTTTTAAAAGAAGTGTTGCAAAGCACGACAATTCAAGTGACGCAGTTTCAGAAAATATTGTAAATCGATCGTGCGAGCCGTGTATGAGAAATAACCAGAAAACTAATGCCTCTCTAATCTGCAAGGTATGTACCGTTCTCCTGTGTGACCAGTGCAGACATCCACACACCATTCATACAGCAGGAAAGCATGACATAGTCCTTCTTCAGGATGTGGATTCAGTCCCAGTGGTAGTAGACATGAAAGGTATGGACACCTGTCTGCCACATGGCAAGAAGATTATGTTTTACTGTCAGGACCATGCTAAGCTCTGCTGCACTACTTGTGCTATCTTACATGGCAAATGTAATCAATTTGATGAAATAGCCACTGTGTCTGAACGACAAGTACCAGGCCCGAGTTTCTTACAAAAGATTTTACAACAATCAGAAGCTGATGCAGATTCTGAACTTGTGGACTGTAAACAGTCAGAGGCGGGTTTGAATAAGTATATTGCAAACATTTCTGAAGAGTTACAGGAAATGAGAGATCGTTTCATGAAACTGTTTGACATGGCCGAAAATAAAATAATGAATGAAGCAAATGCAATTATGTCTGAAGAGGTAAAGCTACTTAATGAAAGACATGCAGCATCTTCCAAAGTTAAGACAGAAGTAAAAGAAATGTTATCGATTTGTTCCAATCTTTTGAAACATGGAACGAAAGAGCAAAAGTATATTTTCTGGAGGAATATTGTGGAGAAAATTACAACTTTCCAATCTGATATCACTGATCAACGAAAGAAGAAAGTCGCAACAACAATAGCATTGCGTTTTCCAAAGGAACTAATGTCGATGCTTGAAAAAGGAAACAACTTTATGCAACTGAGTTGCGAGCCCAACAAAACAGGTATTTTAGATGGTATTCAACTTATATTCAAATACATGATCATATTTTTTACATTAACTTTAAAGTATGCAGTTTTTAATAAACGTTAACAGTTGGATCTGTTTTCAAGGAAAAGTTAATATATACAATATCAGGGTCATCACAAAGTTCGTACACTTATTTAAAAGCGTTTTAATAGCATTCCCAATGGCCAAAAATTCCCTGCAAATTTAATGGTTGGATTTTTTTTTTAGAATATAAAGTGTTTGTTGATATAAATACTGTTAAAGTTGTAAGAAAAGTCTTGTGGATCTAGGTATAACCCCCAACTGATGAAAAATAACCTTCAACGTTGTTTTACTCTCCAATCTGTTTACACATTCTGGATCAGCAGTCGATTTATTTCCTAAATCAATTTCTGGTACATTGCGCGACATGTTGGACTACTTTCAGTATAAACCGCGCCTATTTGCATTGACATTCAAATTAACAACTGCCAGAGAACATGCTTAATTTACGATGCGCATTACATATAAGAGGTTAAGTATAGAGAGTAGAGGATGTTAAATAATACATTTTACCGTTTGAAAGTGGATTATTGTTATTTCATTCTTTGTTCAAAGTCATTAATTTTGAATTATTTTTTTTAAATTGTTAGTGGAAATTCATATTATAAATATATAATCTTGCTGCTCTATCATCAGCATCATTTCTGTTGAAACTGATATATGTATACTAGTGTTTTATTGTTATTGTGCTTTATAAATATTCACTGACCACTAAAATTGGAATTGTACATGTGTCAGTGCTCCTGCTACGATTTGAAAAAGGGCAGGGTGCTTATTTGTCAAAAGATTACTTAAGTGCGCGCGGTCATAGTATCTCTGTGGAATATGTTAAATATAACATTTGTCATATACGTATATATTTCATATTACATGCTTTTTCATTTAAAACATTTTTTCTATTATAAATAAAACTAGTTTTAAAGTAAAAATAAAATGTAATCAATTTATTGAAAAATTAAACACAATGCCCTTTATAAAATTCTGATGAGATCAAAAAGGGCATGGTTGGCTTCAAGGGGTTGGGACCTTGGGGCACCGCTACGTTAAGTCCGAGCCGGAACACTGTGTATACTGGTGAAATAAATAATTGGGCAGTGTGTCTATTGTAATGACATGTTTATCATAAAATATCATAAATAATTGTGTGTAGAGACATTTTTATCTAAGCTAGATTGCTCCGAAAATCTAAGGTTTGGTGAGAGACTCTCGAGTCCGTTTCCTGGGTAGAACCAGTACTCGGTATCTTAAGAGAAGATCTTGAGAATTCTCGCTCAGTGCCAGTCGATAAAACCGGGAACTTCATAAAGCTCTACAAAAACCATATGCATTACCCCACAGCAACGTTTTTTATTATCAATAAATACAATACTTGATGAATCTGTCATATTTACGTCCTTACTCATTTACTTCTACATGATATTTACCAACACGAATTTATGAGCATTTGCCTAATATCGTTTCCTTGGAGGTGGAAATAATGCTGATTTTGTTGCTATTAACTCAAAATAAAGCTACCCAAGCAATTCAATATATTGTTGACTTTATAACATACCCATTTTGAAGTTGCAATAAAACATCAATCTTGGATAAACGATTTTTTTCTCAAAAAATATTTTATGCCGTTTCAACCATAGTATGTTTACATTTTGACAAATGTTAAGTACAATCGACAATTGCCTCATATACATTGATTTTACTTCAAACATGTAACTAAGTAAACTTGTTTATCTTAAAACAAATCTGCATAGTTTATCATAAGACAAAGGTTTTGTCGATCTACATTTCCTATTTGGAAACAAGGAACATATTCGTTTCACCTTATCGAATAAATTAATAACGAAGATGTCCAATGTTAACAACTTACATATTAACAACCACCACATCAATATAATTTGCATCTACTTTATCACATCATTTATGGTTAGCGACCAAGAGTCATTAGGGTCCTATTGTTAGAATTTAAATGTATTATCTTTTTAACAGTCTTTTTTAAGCCATGTGTTTGGCAACGATTTGATGCCACCCGTTCACTGATTGCATTCAAACACTTGTAAAAAATTCCAAAATTAGGAATATATTACATTCAAAAAAGCACAGTGTCGTTTTGGTAATTGATCAAATGGCCTAGGGAAATTTATTACACGTTGGTAACGCTGTTCATGGATTAAGTTAGTGTATTTGTAACAGACCTTTTACAATATCCACGCATATGATAAACCCTGAATGGCCCAGCGCGATATATTTTGATGCCAAATAATGCATTTTCGATTCCCAACGTCAATAACGTTTTTTTTTTTTTTTTA